>AWWV01016433.1:0-45600 GCA_001974805.1 Corchorus capsularis
TGGTGGGCTTTATAAGATCTCATCTTGAAGAATTGAAGACCATTGAAGACTCATTGGGCCGATTTGAAGATCACACAACAAGGAATATTCCAAACGATTCCATGTTGTGCACCATGTTATCCATCGATGAGCATTAGGCTTAATATTGTGTAATTCTGTCATTGGGCCTTTTATTCTATCTTAGATTAGTTATTTATTTAGTTTAGAAGACATTGGGTTGGTTCTTGTTTGACTAAGTCCAATCCTTGCTTAATTAAGTTAAGTATTTACTTTTCCTAGTAGGACAAGGAGTAGGCTATTTCCTTGTTCCTTCCTTTATGTAATGTTTTCCTTTTAGATTTAAGAGAAGGGTTATGCGTCCCCTACTACTATATAAAGGGACCATCCCCCTCTTGTAAACACAAGTCAAGTTAATCAATAAAGTTGAGAGGTTTATACCCAAATCGATTTCTTTGGCTTCATTGTTCTAGTTTGAGCAAACTTAGGGTTCTTCATCTTGTAGAGTCCTAGCAAGCAATTAGGTTGGGATAACTTAGTTGTTTGTGAATCTTGTGATCTTGAGAATTCAATTGCAGGTCTAATTGAGTGCTTAAGGCCGACGAAAGAGGAGGGATAGCTTTGTGAAGATCATCGACATACAAGTCTAGGAGTTGAAGAAGTTCAAGTCGACTTTGGTGGATATTCAAAGGTTGGATTTGAATCTAATACAACTAGATTCGTATCAATTGGTAATCAGAGCATAGGTTGTCATCTTCAATCGGTAAATCTATCCTTCTATACATCAATCATCACGTTTCATCCATCACAACACACCCAAACACTCATCGCACCACCTTCTTGAAAAATTCAAAAATTCAGAAACTTCAAAAATTCATAGCCGATTCATCTTGCATCGTTTTACTTTGAAATTTCAGATTTGAGTCTCTCATAACTAGTAGTTATATCGAAAAATATAAAATAAATAAAATAAAACAAAACAATTTTTCGACCAGAAACTTGTGATTTTTGTTCTGGATTCGTTTGAGCTCGGAAAGCTGTGAAATTTGAGCTTTAGACTTATTTTGGTGTGATCTTTCTGGGAAAAATAGTGAAAATAATAAAAAAAATCTGTGCTGTTATCGATAGTTTTTCAGGAACTAGGGTTCTTAGTTTTGGAAATTTGGGGATTAGGGTTTTCTAGTGCAATTGATCTATTTAGTTGCAACTAATCCTAACTGTTTGTGTAATTGAGATCCTTGGATTGCTTTTGCTGTTAATTGCGATTTGATTTGAAGAATTTCAGGTCATAAACCCTATTGGAAACAAGTGGTACAAAAGAAGTGGTACTAGGGTTTTCTAATCGACTTGATTATTTGAATTGTGTTTGAATTGAGTTTTGGTGCAGCAACCTTGGAGAAGAATTTCGACATCAAGAGCCTGCATTAAGTGGTTTGGTTTGGTTTAAGATCACTTTTCTTTTGATTCACAAATAACTTTGCTACTAATTGTTTGTTCCTTAAGTAGGTCACGAGAAGAAAGGAGTGCTCTAGGAGTTGCTCTTATTAGACCTATTGAAGCTAGTAAAAGGCAAATCTTGTAAGATCATTAAGAGAGTAGTGGACCGCCAATCCATAGGACTTGAGTACAAACACGAGAGCACAAGTCAAAGGTATAAGCACACACACACTTGTGAGGAATTTTTACTACTAATTTTTGTTCTTTTTGTAGGTCTTATGGAAGAAGAACAAGAGCAACCAAACGTGGCTGCTATGTTGCAAGCTCTAATGCAACGTTTTGACAATATGGATACTAAATTCGATGCCTTGACCAATAAAATCCAACGAGTAAAAGAGGGTAATTTTACTCTAGATTCTAGTGGGGGTAGTGTTGATAAAAGGGACAATGATGGGTCTGCAATTGATGATGGTGATGAAACTTTGAGAGCCTATGTGAAAGGGGATGTTCATAGGGAGAATTTGTTTCACACTAGGATGTATGCGAATGGGAAGCCTAGTAGTGTGATTATAGATGGGAAGAGTTGTAAAAACATAGTTAGTGATTATTTGGTGAAAGAGTTACAACTACCTACTTCTAATCATCCTAAACCCTATAGCTTAGGTTGTTTCAATGATAGAGAAGACATTAGTATTAACAAACAAGTTTTAGTTTCTCTTTCTTTGGGCAGGTACAAAGGAGATGTTTTGTGTGATGTCTTACCCATGCAAGCATGCCATGTACTACTTGGTCGACCATGGCAATACGACAACAAAGTTCAACATGATGGTGAGACGAACCAATATACTCTCATGTGTGGTAAGAAGCCCTTTACTTTTATTCCATTATCACTTCAAGATGCCTTAAAAGATGAAATTAAAGTAAGAGATGATTTTGCTAAATTGGATGCTGAATTTAGGGCCAAAGAAAAGAGTAAATCCGAACCTAAAATTGTTGATTGTTTTGATGATAAAACAACCTTAGTTGAAAAGAGTCTTTTAGATGTTGTTTGCGATGATACTAAACCTAATTTGAGTGTTGTTTGCAATAAAACTAAATCTGTTTTGGATGCTAATTGTGATGAAAACAATTCTGTTTTGGTTGAACATAGCATTAAAAACAATTCCGTTTTGGTTGATTATAGCATTGCAAATAATCCTGTTTTGGTTGATAGCATTGAAAATAAATCTGTTTTTGGTGACGAGAAAGAGATTTCTAAGGAAGTTGTTAAAGAGTGTATGTTAGCTACTAAAAGTGAGATTAAGAGTGCTTTGCATGATAATTCTGACTTGATCTTACCTTTGTTTCGAAATACACTAATGGGTACTAACAACTTGGCTGGAGATATTCCAAGCAATATTGTGTCTCTTTTGAGTAATTTTGTAGGAATTGGAGTTGTTTTGATGCAAGGAGAGAAGCCCGTAGCTTACTTTTGTGAGAAAATTGCTAGTGGATTTCCACCAATTAAAGAGATTGAACTCCATCCATATGGTGTGCAATACGAGTTCATTGAGAGCTTTCCATATGTGGTGCAATACAAGCAAGATTTGAGGACAAATCTTCTTCAAGGGGGAGGGAATGGCGCCCAAGGCTTATCATGGAAGGAATTATGCGCCAAGGACTTACTATGGACTTGAAGACCAGCATGGAGAGCATGGAAAGGGTGATCAAGGGCTGCAAAGAAGCGTGGACAAGTTTAAAGGAGAGAATGGAATCGTAATTCACCAAGAAGATGCCATTAAGATGCCATTTGATCCTTTGAAGATGCCATTAGGTCCGATGACAAGAGCAAGAGCGAAGAGATTCAAGGATGAACTCATGGGCCTTGTTCGAACTCATCTTGAAGACTTGAAGACCATTGAAGTTCAATTGAAGAGCTTTGGTGATGATTTGGGCAAGAATTTACAAATCAATTACAAGTTCATCACATTGCTTGCTATTGATTCTAGATGGCCGGATTGACATCATGGCATGAGCCCATTATCATTAGTTATCTTTGTTTGGGCTTAATTCTATCTTAGATTAGCTTATTTTTAAGTTTGGACCTTATTTGGATTGGGCCTTGGTTGACTAAGTCCAATCCTTGTTTAATTATGTCTTTATTTCCTTTTCCTAGTTGGGCAAGGACTAGTTTTTCCCTAGCCCTTATATTTGGACGAAAAGTAGGATTTATTTTAGGATTTTGGTTGACCCTATCACTATATAAGGCCACCAATATCTCTTGTAAAAGTAGAAGCTAAGTTAATCAATAAAGTTGAGAGGTTTATACCCACATCGATTTCTTTGGCTTCATTGTTCTAGTTTGAGCAAACTTAGGGTTCTTCATCTTGTAGAGTCCTAGCAAGCAATTAGGTTGAGATAACTTAGTTGTTTGTGAATCTTGTGATCTTGAGAATTCAATTGCAGGTCTAATTGAGTAGGGAAAAACAATTTTTCGACCAGAAACTTGTGATTTTTGTTCTGGATTCGTTTGAGCTCGGAAAGCTGTGAAATTTGAGCTTTAGACTTATTTTGGTGTGATCTTTCTGGGAAAAATCCTTGTTTCTGGTCGAGAACAAAAACTGTTTGTTTCTTAAGGAGTGCTCTAAGTCCAATCCTTGTTTAATTATGTCTTTATTTCCTTTTCCTAGTTGGGTTTGGACTAGTTTTTCCCTAGCCCTTATATTTGGACGAAAATTGGGATTTATTTTAGGATTTTGGTTGACCCTATCACTATATAAGGCCACCAATATCTCTTGTAAAGAGAAGTCAAGTTAATCAATAAAGTTGAGAGGTTTATACCCATATCGATTTCTTTGGCTTCATTGTTCTAGTTTGAGCAAACTTAGGGTTCTTCATCTTGTAGAGTCCTAGCAAGCAATTAGGTTGAGATAACTTAGTTGTTTGTGAATCTTGTGATCTTGAGAATTCAATTGCAGGTCTAATTGAGTGCTTAAGGCCGACGAAAGAGGAGGGATAGCTTTGTGAAGATCATCGACATACAAGTCTAGGAGTTGAAGAAATTCAAGTCGACTTTGGTGGATATTCAAAGGGGATTTTGAATCTAATACAACTAGATTTGTATCATCTTCAGCCATCAGTTCATTATGTAAAATCTCATCGTTCTGCTTTAATGCATCAACCTTAGCTTGCCATTCAGGCTTTGTTCCAACCTTGACTATCTCCTAAAATGCTTGCTCACATGACCTGTTGATACTTTTCCCACTCTAGTTTACAAAGACGTGTCTGGCATAATTTCTGTGCTCAGTCCTTAGGAGCTCTTCCCTAATGGCACACTTCAAACCCTGAAAGTAGGCAAAGAAATCAATTAATACATGTAAACTTCCTTTCTTAATTTTACCCTAAAGAAAAGTAAATAGATAATTAGGTTTTACGTACCTTTCGTTGGTCAGACATTAAAGTGAATTTGCAACCATCAACAAGTTCCAAATCACCCTTCAACAACTTAAGAAACCATGCCCATGTATCAACACTTTCGTCTCAACAACTGCCCAAGCTACATGATACATTTGGTCGTTTGCATCCTTTCCAACAATAGTGATCACCTCACTTTTGTATGGGCCCTTCAAAAAACACCGATCAAGACCAATTATCCGCCTACATCCCTCTTTCCACCCTCTTTTTAGAGCACCAAAGCAGCAGTAAAATCTCTTTAAGTGTGGAGGAGAGTCTTTTATCACTCTCTCAACTTCCAACTTAATTGTGCTACCTAGGTTCTTTTCTAACTGCTCATTTGCATAGTCCCACATCAATGCAACTCTTCCTTGTAGTTGCCATAAAGTTCATCTCTAATCTTTTCTTTTTTTTTTTTGCTCTAACACAAGTTCTCGTACTAACCCTCACCTCAAACTCATTTTCCACTAGGTTCTGAATTTCTTTCAATCTGATATTGGGATGATCCCTAATGGTTACATGCATCTTAGCAACTATTACTTTTGCAGTGACCATCTTATTTGTGAAAGTTAGGGAGCATGTGGGGTCATCAGTAAAAGTTTTGACCCTAAAGCCTCTACACTATGTGCAATCACTAGCCATGATCACCCAAGGACTGTTTGGAGAAGCAACACACTTCACCTTAACCCTACCATGATCATTCTTGACAAACTTAATCTCTTTTCTTTCTACCCTTGAGTACTTTCTTACAGCTTCTCTAAATTGTTCATTAGAAACAAAAACCATGTCCTTACAGAACTCAGGAGTAGGACCGTTAGGATTATAGAAAACCCACCTTGATTTCCTTCAAATACCATCATTCTGCACTTCATAAGCTTCATATTCATCCTCAACTAAGCTGATGTTATCATTAGTGTCGAAATCTGAAGTTGAAGACCCCCTTTCCACCTCCCCTTCATCTGATGTGTGGTTTCTAGGTGGAACAAAAGGCTCTACTGGATCAGCCCTAACCTCACATTCAGGCACATATGATTTTGACACAACGTTCTTCTGAGCTTTCTTCCCCAATACTCTACCAACAGCTTTATGAGCCAACACTCTACCTCTCTCCGATTCTTCATCACCCCCCATCATACAAACACCTTGTTGTAACTAAATGACCTTTCTTTATTCCTTGGAGCTCAAGAAAATCTTTATTATCATCAATTAAGTCAATTGGAATCTCACTTAAACCCTACATCTTCAACCTCCACAGAAACACCATCACCAAACCTTCCACTAACATTTTACTCACTCAGTTACACTTTCAGCAGCCCTAAATGAACCCTTTGCCCCAATATTAAATTCATCTCCAACTAATTTCCCTCTACACCCTTAAACCCACTCACATCATTGCCATTATTGCCCTCACCTTCTTCTAAATCTACAAACTTAGCCCCCTCATTACCAGTATACTCCTCACCTTCCTCTAAATTAACAGAATTACCACCTAAATCAAAACTAGTTAAATACAATGGAGGGTCAACTGTCACATCAAAAGCGGCTACGGGATAAGCGGGGTTCTCTACGTTTTTTTTTCGTTTTCGAAATAAGCGGCTACGGGATCCTCATCATTTTGGGTTTTCTCACCGTCGTTCGCCACGGACAAGTCTAATCTTCAGGCTTTTCTCTCTTCTCCCTTCTCTTTTCAACTTTCCCAAAACGTTTTTAGGATATCTAAAAAACCCTTTTGATTTCAATGGGTTTATTTCTTCTTTTTCCGAAATTCCTTTATTTTCTTTTTTTTTTCCGTTTATTTTTTTTCATTTGGGTGGGCTTTTTCCCGCCGGGGGGCCCACGTCAGCTAGAAAGCTGCCACGTCATCAAAAAACTGGGTGTTAACAGAATTGTTAGTCACATGATGGCACGTGACTAATGGACGTGACTGTATGGAGCAATTTGGCGCGATTTTGTAAATTACAGGGGTAAGTTGGCGCAATTATTAGTTCAGGGGGCAATTTGTCCTAAATTGCCAAAATTTAGGGGCCAAGAAGCCTATCTATATAAAAGATAAACTTCTTCAACGGGTTAGAAGCTAACATAGTAAATTGTTATCGTTTGTTAGAAAATCTATTATGATTCAAGCGGTGGCTCAAGCAATACCAGTATATGTTATGAGTGTGTTCCGCTTCCCTCGTGGCATTGTTGAAGAATTGAATTCAAATATCTCGAATTATTGGTGCGGAAGTAATAACAATGGAAGGCGCATTCATTGGAAAGCTTGGGAATCATTATGTATTTCTAAGTCTGATGGTGGGCTTGGCTTTAAGGATTTTGAGACTTTTAATTTAACCTTACTAGCAAAGCAATGCTGGCGTTTAGTGAATAATACTGATTCTTTTTTCTATCGGCTGCTTAAGGCCAAGTATTTCCCTACAGGTCTTTTTATAACTGCTAAACTTGGTAGCAATCCCTCCTTTATATGGGGGAGTCTGTTGGGGGGTGGGGGGGGGGGGGTCGGCAAGTCCTGGAACGTTGGCGTATTGGAACTGGGAATATTGATGTCTAGGCTGACCGGTGGTTGGATAGTCATCCTTCATATCGACTGAGCCCTCGCGATGATGTCCAGCCTATGCCTATGAGAGTTTCGAAGTTAATTGACTTTGAGCAGCACTCTTGGAGGCATGAGAAGCTTGTAGAGTTGTTCAGAGCCGAGGATGTTAGTTGAATCTTGTGCTTGTCGGTTCCTCGCTCACCTTGCGATGATTGCTTGATCTGGAATGGTGATGCCCTTGGTACTTTCTCTGTTATATCTGCATACGCTGTTTCCCATGTTGTCCTTGGACGTGTTCAATTACATATGGAGTCTCACATCAATCTTTGGAAGCTCTTTTGGTCATCTCGGGTTGCACCTAAGGTACAATATTTCTTTTGGCGAACTTACTGGAATATTTACCCTCGGGAATTGCTCTTCAACAGCGTGGTATTCCAATTAACACAACTTGTGAAGTCTGTGGTGAATTTGAGGGCTCCCTTTTTCATATTTTGTTCGACTGCCATCTTATTGTGTTATTTTGGAATATTGTAAGTCCATGGGTAACTGTGTTTGTTGATTATTGGGATGGTAAGGGAGATTTCTAGGATTTATTTCTGGCTAAAGCTTCTCGAGTTGGACAGCTTGAAAGGATCTTGTGGTCTCTTTGGCCTCATAAAAATAGGTGCCTTCATTCTTCAACGTGTGCTTCACCTGCTGCCCTGGCTATCTTGGTTTCTAATTTTGAACAACAACATATAGAGACTATTAGACCGAACCATTCGAGTGAGGTTGATCGTTCCATTTCTTGGCAGCTCTCGCCCTCGGGTCTACTGAAAATTAATTCAGACGCCTCTTTTTGTGCCACTAGAAAGGAGGCGGGCTTCAGGGTGGTGATTCGAGATAGTGGTGGAGCGATTATAGCTGGTGCATCTAAGCAATTGTGTTTTGTTTCGGATTCCTTATATGCAGAGGTGCATGCCCTCTTATTTTCTTTTGAATTGGCCTTAGAATTTGATGTTATTGATTGTATTTCCGAATGTGACTCACTTGTAGCTGTTAATGAGATTTCCAAGTCGGGTTCAACCTAGTGGGAGGGTGGTTTACTTATCTACGAAATTCGGGATTCGGTCTCTTTATTTCATAATTGTTCTGTAACTTTTGTAAGTAGAATGACCAACTTTTTCACACATAGGTTAGCAAAGTTAAATGTTGATCATGTGCGGTGCGAGTCTTCCTCCTAGCGTTTGTAATCCTGATTTTTCTTAATTAATGAAAGTTTTTGATTATTTCCTTAAAAATATCTTAAACAAATAGAAGAAAACCATACTTATCTGATCTCTATCCTAAAAAGGTTTTTAGTAATTTTGGTCGGGTACACTAATATAGTATAGAGTAATGCTATTTGCCCCGTCTAATATCCCGCCTGACGTGACATTGGAAAAAGTTACCATAATTTCTAAAATGCTATTCAATAATACCCTAAAATCAAGGGATTTACCCTGTAAACCCTCCTTATTTATAACTAGGGGCTAAATCTGTAATTAATTTGTTACTTTAATTATTAAGCGAGATAATCGGCGGTAAAAACAGGCGGAGCAAAAAGTATTTTCCTATAGTATATATGTCTAGATATTTATTTAATCTATAATTTTGAAAGAACGAATCCATTAACCTCCCATATCAACTAACATAATTAATTCTTTAGGATCAATTAATTCGGTTAAAACGTGTTTCGAGTTCATTGTGTTTCGAGTTCATTATTCCATCAATTATCGATTAATAGAATCAAGACTGAATAATTCATTAAAACATGGTGTGCTGAAGATTAATTATCTCAAATTCATTCCCCACTAGATTCCTCCACCTCCAGGTGTGTTGAAGATTAATTCAGATGTCTCTTTTTTATGCCACTAGAGAAGTGGCGGGTCTGCAGGGTGGTAATTAGAGATAGTGGCGGGAAGGTTTTAGTTAGTGGATCTCGTAGTTTGAGTTTCGTATCTGATCCTCTTTACGCCGAGGTCCATGCTATCCTTTTAGGTTTGGAGCTTGCTTTGGATTTCAGAATGTATATTCAAAAGTGATTCCCTCTTAGCAATTAATGAGATTAACAAGGATGATCGGGTTATGTGGGAAGGGGGTGTTTTGATCGATGAAATTAGAGACGTGGAAACGGTTCTTGATAGGTGTTCTTTTCGCTTTGTTAGTAGGGATGCCAACCTTTTGGCGCATAGGTTGGCTAAATTAAAGCTTGACCATGTGTGGTGCGGACTATTCCTCTCAGCGTTATGTAATCTCTGGTTTTATTATTAATGAATAAATTAACGATTTGATCAAAAAAAAAATCATTCCCCACCGATTATTGATCAACATAATTAATTCCCTACGATTGATTAATGGAAAATACTTCTTCCCCAACCTGATTTTACCACTGGTTATCCCGCCTAATAATTAAGGTAACAAATTAATTCCAGATTTAGCCCCTAGTTACAAATAAGGAGGGTTTGCTGGGTAAATCCCTTGATTTTAGGGTATTATTAAATAGAGTTTTTGAAGTTATGGAAACTTTTTCCAATGACACGTCAGACGAGATATTAGACGATAGAATCTGACTGGGCAAATGGCATTACTCTTAATTAATTCAATTGAAACATGATAATGCTTACAAAAATACCGCCAAGATTATCAGTGATCTTGCATCACTGGTGATCTAAGATCACTGGTGATTTGGGGGGTGATCTAAAACCAAACGCACCCTAAAATCAAAACAAAGGGTAAGATGGTCAGATTTGTTAAATATGTGAGGATAAAAAAATAAAAGCAAAAAAGTGGGTGTAGACACCCTATTTTGGTCCTCATCCATTTTCTTTTAAATTCCTATTAAATAATTCTCTCAAACACTTGACTTCTACTTGCTCCTTTTATTCTAAACCTCTCTAGCCGAGTTTTCCCTTTACCTCAATTCTCCTCCTATTGATTTGGTTTCTTTCGTTTCGGAGATATGGAATTTTGGGTTTATCCTTACTTTGGATCTTCTCCTTTAATTAATTCTCATTGGACTTTGACTACTTTTGTTCTACCTTCGGGTTGAGACCATTGGAGTTGATCATTGATCATTTGGTTACTGGGTTTTATCTTCTAAACTCTTTTGGGTACTTTTACCTTTGGGCAATGGCAATTAGAGAAGCCCATTTTTCTTCTTTCATTCCATTATCAAAAATTAGGAATTTGCATTATCTTTCTCCCACCCTCTCTTTCCACTAAAATAAAGAAAGTCTCATTTTATTCCTCCGCTTTGATGCTTGGAATTACAAAAATACAAAAGATTTTTCATTCACAGTATACAAAAATCCAAAAAATAGGAATCAAAGAAAACAATAAAAAAAAGGAGAATTTCCAGTTTGATCTTTTTTTCTTGAGCCCATAATTTCATGGTACTCTCGAAGTTGGCCCAAATTGGCTCTTGAAGCTCAACTCCATGGTAGATTCCCATTTCCTGGTGCCTCCGAAAATTCAGTCCTCAAGTGTCAAAATTCAGCTTAGCTACATGGCAGCGTACACTGAAGCAATCAACTGTTAAGTCGACCAAGTTCAGTGGCAAAGCACACTCCCTCATGCTGTTAAGAGTGCAAAATGCTGAAATATTCACACATGTAGTTGCAAAGCAGTGTACATGAAGACAAAAGACCAGGTGCATCATTTAGAGTTACAACGGACACAACAAGGGCCTCAACAGCACAAGCATTCATCCCAAAGCATATTGGAAATCCAAAGAGAGCTCGATTACAATTACGATGGCAGCAAAGAAGTGGTAAAGTGTCAAGCATAGTGCAGCAAGCAAGGCAGGTTCAGAGATAATCAGAGCAACGGTCATTCATCAAGAGCATAAACAGATAGCATTCTCATTCTTGTCACAAGCATTTTATAGCATTAAGGTCACATTCATATAGCATTGCACTTTTAGGATTTCGGCATTTTAATTAAGCATACAATAGGACATTCACATTCCATAAAGCATACACTTCAATGCATTTCAGGATACAAAGGTATTCAAATCAATTCTTCATTAGCCATGTCATCAGAACATAATTTTAGTAGCATTTTGTTATAGGTTGCATCCTCGCATTTCCAGTAATCATTATGACATTCAATAGAAAGTCTCATGCATTCATATTAAACATATATCTTTGCACAGTAAGAGTAATAAAAATACAAAAACAAAGCATTGCATTCTTATTTCTTAGTATCACCTACAGACTAGCATGACATACATCATCATAGTCATTATCATCAATAATCATACCAATTCAGCAGCAAAACAGAAAGGGAATTAGGGAATTATACCATTGCTTGACTTTATATTTTCAAGCCTAAAGTTCCATTGGTCCACGTCAGCTTACCCCTACCAACTCAGAACCTGCAAGAAGACACACACGTGAGAAGTAAAATTGCAATCAAAAGCAGACAAAACAGGGAAAGATGGAGAACAAACCGTGTGTATGCTGGTGGTCCGGGACACGGTTTCAGCTTCAAATTGACACCTGTAGAAAAAAACAAAAAGGTTAGAAGGGGAAACAAAAAAGAATGAGGAAACTTCCTACTCATTTTGGGGGGAGTGAGCATAAAAGAGGGAGAGATTACGTTTTTGAGGGAGAAGGCACAGATTCCAAAAAAAAACCCTAGCAGACACAGATTCCAAGGAAAAACCCTTGCTTCTTTCTTTTCCTAGTCTCCATTTTTTTAGTAACAAAAAAATACAAAAATAAAGGCTTCTCTTTTCTCTTTTTCGGTTTTCAACTTTCCAATGACACAAAAAAAAAACACAGAAAAATGGAAAAACTTTACCTTTTCTACCTTTGTTAGCCCATCTCTTTGCTTGTTCTTCCTTAGCTTCCACCGCTCACCTCAAAGACCAACAAAATCAAGAACTTTAGAGTAATGTTCATGGCATCTCACTTTAGTCCTTAGGTAAAAGAAAAGCTAACTTCCGGTGGAGGAAGAGGCGGAAGGTAAGGGAAAGTAGATTTAGGGTTTTATTTTTCTGTTTTAACGTTAGTATATATATGTATGATGTGTATTTGGGTTTATTCTGTTATTTAATGTCATGCTTTAGTCATTCATGCGATTTAGTCCCTAGAATCATTGTTTTTATGCCGATTTAGGCCTCAAACACCTAGATTTGTGCGATTCCATTCCTGGTTAAATTGGTTAAGTCCTTAATGGTTTAGATTTAGGGTTGAGTTGCAACAAAGCAGCCTCCTATTTGTTTTGGTAACTAGATTTTAAGAATTTATGCTAATTTCGGTTGTTTGGCCATGGAATATTTAGAATTTAGGCTTAGTAATTATGGTAGAAAAGGATGATGCCTTAGTTAATTAGTTGACCTTTTTGAATACATATATACATATACGCATATATATAAGGAAAATTAAGGAATCAAGGCTAAAGTAAATTTAAAGAATTTTTAGAAATAAGTAATCATAGGTAATTAGACAAAAGCTTAGATTTAGGAGACTAAATAATAAATAATTTTGAAAATAAAAAGAGAATGTTACGGGCTAATAGGACAGGGGTTAAGGGAGTTAATTTTGGAATTTAAAAATGAAAATGATTAGAAATTAACTAGGTAATAAGTATGACTTGGAATATGGTGGAATTTAATTCGGGCCTTGCCTTTATTTTAGATGAATAGTTCTATTGGACTTTTGGCTTGATTTATCTTCCTCTTTTACGTTTGGGCCTTGGAGGTTTTCTATTGGGCTTTTGAATTGGGATTTTCTAATTTAATAATTTATTTGGGTTTATGACTTAGTTATATTTGGACTTTAGTATTGGGTTTTAAGCATTATAAAATGGGTTGCCATTCTTAGTTTAAGTCTATTTATTTATTTTGTTTTGTCTTAATATTTCTTGTTGAGCTTTGCATGCTATTTTGGGCCCTGTTGAGCAATTTTTGGGTGTTGTTATGTGATTTGGGCTTGTACTTCCTATGTAACTCTTTTTATTAGGGCTTTAGTTTGGACTTAGGCCACTAAATATCAATTTGGGCCTTGTTTGTTTATTGACTTGGGTTTGTCTTTACTTATATGTGAGCTTTTATATAGTGGGCTTAGGGTTTAGGTTGGAGTCTAATTTCAAATTAATATAGACATATTCCTTTTAAATAAAATGAGTTAAAATTTAGAACTTAAGAATAATTTCATATGCATCCATATTTAAAATTCCATACTTATGTTGTTAATGTCATGCTCACGAGACTAAAATTAAAGTATTCCCGCGAAGGGAAAGGAGGGCGGCTCATTCATGCGTGTGTGAGTTTGCTCGCCTTCTCCCGAAGGCTTGGAAATTTCCGGAGGTCGTTTACCATTTATTGGGAGGCGGCCAAAGGTGTTCCTCGTATAACTGATGGGTAAATTAAAATCAAATTGGAATTTCATGCATCATTTGCATTCATGCATCTAGGGTTAGACTTAATAATTTTCAGTTAATAGTTAAAGAAAATCTAAAAAAAAAAAGGAAATTGAAAATGAAAATAGAATAAAACCATTTTCTTCAAAATTAAAAAGAGTTTGTGCTTGATAATTGTTCTCTTTTAGTTTTCCAAAGAAAAATTAAATGAAAAACTGAGTCTTTCAAAATTAAATAAAAAGGTTTTCAAGAATCCAAAAAATTCAAAATTCAAAATCAAAAAATTCATTCAAGTTTTCAAAGTGTTCAATTTAGCTCTTTTCAAATTGGGAAAGTTCTCATCAAGTTTTGAAAACATTCAAACAATTTTTTTTTTTCAAATTGAGTCGTTTTAATGGTAAGTTTATGGTAAATCCTCATCATGAGGAGGCCAAAAAGAGAACAAATAATAAACGTGGAAGTCCCCAACATTCCTATTTTAAAATCCAAAAAAACTATTTTTGCTTGCTTCTTTGCTTAATTTCAAAAATTAATAAAATTTCTTAAGGGCATGAAAACATTTAGGAATAAAGACAACCAGTAATAGAAACCCATAGTTAAGTCTAGACTAGTCAGTGTCGTCTTTTGACGGGCGTCGTGGGGTGCTAATCCTTCCCCACGCGTACCCGACTCCCGAACCTTTAGGACTCTGGTTAATAGACCATGTTAGGTTTAGTATTACCTTTGCCAACCCTAACCCTAATATTAGGCCTAATAATTTGATAGGTGGCTAATCACACCTAGGTTAAAAAAAGATTAGTGGCGACTCCCATAGGTTTCAATAGTAGTTTCCCCTTTTAAGTCGTTAAACGGTAGGGTTCGGTACCCCCCGGACCCGGACGTTGCGACAGCTTGGCGACTCCACTAGGGACTGGTTAGAGAGTCGAACTGAGTGCTAATTTAGAGTTGATTAGGGTTTCTAAATTTGGTTGTTTGCTTCCATTTTCTTGTTCATTCATGCTTGTTTATCATTGTTTATTCTTGCCTATCTTTATGATTTTTATTCTTACATGCTTTCATATTCTTGTATATGTTTTTCCTAACTTATCATGCATTGTTTCTCTTCTTGGGGGTAGTTTAGTAATTTAGGTTAGAAATTGTTGGTAAAGGTTTGTATGTTCCTTCACATGCGCAACTTGCATTTTCATTTTGCATGAGCTTATACCGGAGCTCCATCCCTTTAGGAGGAAGTAAAGTAGCTAACCTTCGTGTGACAATCGTCTCCGTGCGGGTTTTGCCAAATAATTCCACTCAGTCTGGACCTTACTAGCCTAGAGTGGGCGACAGTAAGGACAGTCTGGGAACCTTTAGATCCAGTGAGAAACCTCGCCTAACATATAGATACCTTGAGAGATATCCAGTCTAGGTAGAGTCAATCCTGTGAGGATGAACCTAGGTACACATAAGGAACACTTCTTACCCTTACCTCATGTTTTTTTTTTTTTCAAAAATGGACCGTAGAGAGAATAAACTCTTTTACTCTCGGTAGATGGACCAACCTGCCCCAAAGAACTCAAATCTGATTATTTTCAAAGAAAATGTTTTGGTCAATGATAGAAGGGGCATGATTTCTCTTTCATCTTCAAATTTTTGTTCATATTTATGTTCATGTTCCTAATCAGTCTTTGGTTCTTTGTTGTTTTCTTTTTGCAGAAACATTTATATAACTCTTTTGTTTTGCACGTTGCATTGCGCATCTACAAGCATTTCATACACTACATCAAAACAGGAAAATAGTGGCATTTTTTTTATCTGATTGCGGCGTTTATAAATGCCTCTAAACGTATTGCGGCGTTTTCATAAAAGCGTAGGCAAAATTGGCGTCGCAGATTTTAACGTCGTTTTTTTGGAAAACGCCACAAAACATATTGTGGCGTTTTTTTATAAATTAGTGGCGTTTATAAGTGCCGCAATAGTAATTTGAGATTTATTTATAAAAATCAAATTAGTGGCTTTTTTTTAAAGAAAAACGCCAAAAATTAGTGGCGTTTTTATGGACAAAAAGCCACTATTTATTTGGTTTTCTATTTGGAATTTTATCGTATTAATACATATATTGTCACTAGCACTGCTAATTTGGAGAACGTACTTATAAGAATATAAAAGTCATAGAATTTAATTAGATTAATAAAAGAGGAAAATGAAAATTAAAGTATTAATGTATAAGAAGAATTTTTCTATCTTTTACATAACGTATCAAAAGGTCCTAAATCTATATGGACAAGAAACTGTTTGATTCGTCAAAAAATTAATACAGGAGACTTGTCGATTCATGGTTTGAGCTGTGCATTAATTTTCACACATTCATCTCGTATAAACTAGAAAAGTATACAGGAGTGGTACCCTTCACCAAAGCTTGGAAACGCAACCTGAAAGTATTCAAATTCTTATGAGATGGCATAATGAGAACAAATGATAAATTTTGGTATGTTTGTTTCCATCTTATGCTGCCTAACATGAATGACCAGCAAATCAAAAGAGAGATTATCGAAAAATGGTTAAGCAGCTACCAGAAAGAAGAAAAGCATATCAAATTTGTTCAAACAATGCTTGATAATCATAAAGATTTATTTTTTGATGAGAGCATAACCTATTTAATTGGTTTTCTTATTGCAAGTGCCAAAAAGTAAGACCATAGGTGTTAAGAGTGCCAATAAGCCTACCCAATACCTAACCCCCACCCACACACATAACAGCCCCCAAACACTCTGCAAATCCTACCGACAGTTGCAAAATATAAAGCTTAATATTGTAGTTCATGATTGATTTGTCCTAGATAGCTATCTAAATTGTCATAACGGCTAGCTATATGAAACGATGGAGTTTCATTAGACTCACCTTAGTTCTAGCTGCCATATAAGTCCCTCTAGCGAACATAACGGATGGAGTTGTTTCTTTGGGTTCTAAACCCCTGTAAGCCATGGAAACACAAGTTAAACTTAGAAAAGATGGCAAGAAGAATCAAAATACAACTCCAAGTTCAGCAAGCAAGTTCACCAATAATGAAATGAGATGAAAATTACAATGGGTAGAAAAATTTACAGGATTCCACCAAATTAATATGCAAATTAATATTCAAGGAGAATGGTCAAAGAGGTATTTGTAGAATACCACCAAATTAATATTCCACTAAACCAGTTGTCACCCATTGAACCCTATAACTTCCTGACTTTAAAGCAAAAGAACTTGGCTTCTTCTACTTATTCCCCTAATCATAAATAAATTGTTATAGTTGATAAATTTTGTTATTATGAAACCTTAATTTATCAAGAAATTGCTGGACTTCAAACCTTAATTTAATAAGAAATTGAAAACCCGTCCAAAGGTAAGTGCATATGTTATCTAAAACTGCTTACCATAAGTCAAATTAAGCAAAGGATACAAATAATTAAATAAAATAAATATGGAGACAACTTATTTGTTGTATGTTAAATGTACTTCAAAACCCAGTGAACTTACATTATTAATCTCAAATAAGCATCTTCATATCTCCTGAAAGTAATTTTTCGCATGTCTAGCAATGATATGTTGAGAAATTTTCTGAAATAATGTAGCAGTGAAGAAGACATTGTCAGATTTACTTCAATGTTCTCAGTTAGAAGCATATTAAGAGGATTATAGCAGAAAAATGCTCAACTTTGGTTACCAGATGGAAACACTCAACATTATATATTTGTTTAAAATCACATAATACAATAACAAGGACAATTTTGCAAAGACAGACCTGAACAACAGCCCTGTAGAAAAGCTCCTCTCCAACTGAGCTGGCAGCAACTGAACTACAACCATTCGTGCAAGGGTGAACCAGCTCCTCACTGCATCATTACACAGATGAAGCATGTGAAAGGGGATTCTCAGCAGCAAAGACGTGTATAAAGATTTACCTGCCAAGGTGACATTCCAGAGAAGAAACTCCTTGATTCTTCATCCTCCACATCCCTTATTGCACGAGATACTTTCACTACTTCATCCTTTAGCCATGACATCACAATGTTAGCAATAAAATCAATACGAATTCATATCTGGAAATTATAATTTAATGATCATAAGAGAATTAAACAAAGAATTTTTTAACGCAAAGCCATGTAATTAGTCAGCTTGGATCGATCTAACCCTCATAAGACTAGCAAAAGTTCCTGCACAAATGACCTTACTACATCAAATTTAACTAACTACTCCATAATTTAATATTTCTTCATATTTTGTTTCCCAAGAAAAATTAGATTGTGCTCTGTTAAATTTTTAAGCAACATGAATTACATGACAAACCCACTACCTCACACATCCCCAAAAGATTCATTACTAACCTAACCAAATTAAGACTTTTCAGATCTGATTCATATTTAATTAGAACATATTTCATTAGTAAAATCAATTAAGTTTCCATACTTACATTTGAAAAAGACGAGAGAGAGATCCATCACTGAACAAGGACTTAGTCTTTCCATATTAGTCTTTCTGATCTAACTTTGCAAGAGGAGGGCAAACATGAAAGAGCAAAAAATGTGAGATATACAATACAATTTATAGGGACAAGGCACACATCATTAATTTGAAAATGTCAGAAAACAAAATGAAACAAAACATTGAGTTCTAGAGTTTAACTTATGTCAACTGAGCTTTGTCTAGTCTCTAGAGTAGTTACTTAAAGATACACATAATAACAAACAAGCAAAGAAGAACGTCCTAATTCTATAATCTGGATATTGGGGTATTTTAATTCATTAAGGCCACATATCTTGTTCCTTCAGAATTATAAGTATTTTGGTCTATTAATGGAAGAGAATTCAAATTCATATAGATATAATTCAACTATCAAACATTCCGTTATACCAGCCTCTTTATGTTCTTCTAACTTAATCGTTTTCATATGGCTCCGTGTAATCTATTCACATAGCTAGCCAACATGAAAAACTCTTATCTATTGCATAGCACAGCAATTCTTTCGATTCTACAGAAAAAAAATCCCTCAAAACCCAAACAGAAACAGGATGAAAATACTAAACCCATCCATTTATTAACTACAGCTAGAATTTCAAAGACCCACTACTAAATTATACCGGCGAAGCAGAGGCGCAGAAGAAAGAAGAAAAAGATGGAACAAGATAAAGGACCAAGATTCACTATATAAAGAGAAAAGGGCATAACCCAAAAAATGAGTGTTAGTAAACTGCAAATCAAATTGGAATGACAACCCTAAACCTAGAAGAAATAGAAACTCCTAATTTGAAATAGAAGCTTACCGATTTCAGAACTAGAGAGAAAACTGATTTACGACGCTGTGGCCGCCGTGAAATATTCAGTTCGAGAAAGCTTAGGGATTCAGGGCCGTGTGAAGCAGCGTAGGAGCTGGGCGAAGCGGTAGCGAAGCTCAGGTGGTGATTCGAATGCGCGGTGAGCGTAGTAGCCCTCTCGGGCATGCTCCGGATTACCCGTTAGTCCTTCTGCTTCTGTCCCTTTTTTCTTTGAAGAAAACTTAGGGATTTAAAACGCAAAAGAAAAGGGATTTTACAGTTGATTTGGGCAGAACATGAGGAGGTGTAAGGGATTTCAGCAGTTGAAAAGAAAAGAAGGAAATAGAATAGGGATTTGTCGAGAGATATTAGAGGGGAAAATGAAAGGCTGGCGTTTTAGTTGAAACACTACAATTTTTTAGTTTTATACTCTACGGCGTTTAAGTAAAAAACGCCATTAACATATTTGTTTTTATTGGCTAAAAATAATTTGGAGGGAATATACATAATTTTCCCTAAAATTGAGCGCAGAAGTTTTTTCCGCCCTCGAATATTTCTAAATCTGCGGCGTTTTTTTTTTCTAAACGCCATAGATTTCATAAATTAGCGGCAAAAATAAAAAACGCCGTTAAAACAATGCCGCTATTTCCCCGTTTTGGTGTACATTTGGTCATCAACACATTATGCCATGCCATGCATCAATCTCATGCATAAGAGACTTGCATTTTGCATTTCCATGCACATTTTCAAGAATTATCAAGATTGTCAAGCCATCCATTTGTATAGGCAAAATGCTCAATCTGGGGCCAAACGTTTGCCGCGATGCTCGATTTGGGGCTAAAGGTTTCAATTGCAACAAAAAAGGGCCAAACGTTTTCGGGGTTGCTCAATGTTGGGCTTTTTCTGACGGAAATGGGGCAGTGCACAACACGCGCTGTTAAGGGAGAGTGGAAGTGACACGTGGCCCAAAGGACTGACATGTGGTAAAAGACCAAATGATGTGGATTTTTGGGAAAATTAAAAAAAAAATTTCCTTTACATACATAATCACCGGCAGCAAGCTTTCAACCAAAACATTATCCGGCCAACCAACAAGCATCAAAATTATCCAGCCATAGCAATTAAACAAACACAGTATCAAAATCAGACAAAATATGCTTCACATTGAGCTGAAAAACAACTTTAGGTTTTCTTTTTTAAACCGAAAAATATTATTGAGTTGAGTTTGCCCAGCAACCCATTACAAGGGGGAAAATACAGAATAAAAGAAAATTTCAGACTGATGCAAATTTAATTGCTTAACAGGAGATTAACCTAGTGTTTCAGGTTTTTACAACATAATATATCTAAACATGAAAATATATTTGCAATTTCCAATTACTAAAACTAAGGCAAAATACAGGAATACTGAAGCTAATAACTGAAAAATAAATATAAAATTTAAGAATTTAAAAAGAAAAAAAAAGAACCTTGAGTCGGTGGAGAGCCTTGGAGCAAACCATCAGTTGAAGCTATCTTTTTTTCAACTCTGAGAAAATTTTCCCCTTTTTTGAGCTTCAATGGACTAAAAAGAAAAACTTCTTCCAACTAAGGAACACTCGCAAAATAAGGACCAATTCAATCTTCCCCAGTGCTCATGGCCAAAAAAAAAAAATCTTCCCTAGTGCTCTAAGTTATGCAAAATACATATCCTAGATAAATCCCATACTTTTCGTTAAGTAAAGAGAAAGAAATTACAACTCTAATACCCAAAACCTAGTGCAACATTCCAAAATCGACGAGGGTATAACACAATCCTTGAAGAAGAGGAATGGTGAGATGCAAATCTCAACGTTTGTTTCCCTTACAGACTCGGTGTCTTCTCCCATGGAAGCAACGGATCAACAGATCCTGCAATTCCGAGGCCAACTGTAGACTCCATCAGGAGCGTGAAGTGGTGGAAGAGATGGAGGAGCAACTGTGCAGAGAGAGAAGCGGCCCGGAAATGGAGAGGTTTTGCACCGAGTATCTGGGCTTCCGATGCTTGCAAAGGTTTCTTCGTGAGTGAAAGTTTGAATTACTCTGTTTTGCAGCTTGGGACGGGAGCTGCCGGCGTTGGCAAAGGAGGAGAAATGGAACGGCGCTTAGGGTTTCAGGAAAGAAGGAGAAGAGAAAAAAAGAAAAAAGGGAAAGAGAAAAGAGAAAAAAGAAATGGAAAGTTAAAAAGAAAAAGAAAAAGCCACGTCATATACAGGTGGAGTCAAACAGAGGGTTAACGGCGCGTGTTGTTCACGGGCCCAGTACCGTTAGAAAAAGCCCAACATTGAGCAACCCTGAAAACGTTTGGACCTTTTTTGTTGCAATTGAAACATTTAGCCCCAAATCGAGCATCGCGGCAAACGTTTGGCCCCAGGGTGAGCATTTTGCCCATTTGTACATATGTTCATACATGCATTAGTCAATCATTTGTATATGTCATACATTCATCATGCATTATCCATTCGTTTATATATGCTCATGCATTGATCATGCCTTATACATTCATTTGCACCTAAGTTTGTCTTGCTTCATCTTTATCCTTTGTAAATAGATGCGTTTTGTGCATATAGGCAGCACGTTTCCTATATATATATTGTTTTCTATTTGCTTTATTGGATACTAATATCATCAGGCAAGCATGTGAGGCTCCAGAAAGCACACTGTAAAGTCAGCAGAAAAGATCGGAGATACAAACCTGAGTCAAAGACCTTCCCTCCTCAGATACTTTGAAAGAAGCCAGACCGTGCCAGTGAAGTCGCTTTCGCTCAAACAGATGGCCAATCAGTAAAGAGTCCGAGATTTCAAAGCAAAGAAGTCGAAGATAACATCATAAGGGATACCTTGAGTAGTTTCTCCAGTGATAGAGGGTCACACGACTCTAAATCAATCACAAAAGGGGCAACGGAAGCCCACAAAAGGGGGGATTTCTGAAACTCCAAAGCATATCATACGCATGCATGACATCAACATAACATTTTGGTTTGAATCATTGTATTTTGAATCTTTAGCATGTAGGTTTGCATTGTGTTAATAGTGGTTCAAATTGTTGCACTTTCATTAATCGACTTAATTAAACAAAGTTCTGTCGTTAAACAAGAATAAAGCTTGCAGAATCAAGTGATCACCACTTAGAGACAGTTCTCAAAAGTATCCAACAAAAGGCAAAAATCTTCGTCTAAGCGATGACCAAAGGAATGAGGAGGTTTCCAATGATAAAACAAGAAAAGTTTTTCAATAAAAAGTTATGAATAAATGAAAGGTATTTCAATTTTTGTCAACACTTTGCCTAACCCCAAATATCCTTGATACCAAAAGAGCTCATTCTTTTTCTTGGAAAACAAACTGAACCAAAATTCCACACTTCCATCAAGATATGCTACCTCTTCATGCCACAGGGGAAATCACTTGAAAGGCCAAATTCAAATCACTTTCAGGCCTTAAGAAGCCAAATTGGCTCAGAGATCCAAATAAGTCAACCTAAGTAACACCTTCCCAAACCACTTTAATTGTTGAGACACCTTTCTCGCCCTTGCGATCAGTGGAGGGGCAATATTCAGTAGCAATGAAATGCTCATCAATAAGGAGGTCGACGAGGAAACGGGGCAGAACACATCAATCACAAATTCCCATTAAAGAAGAAAAAACTGGTCCTAAAAAAGAAAGAGGTCGCAAAAAGAGAATAAAAAGAATTGAAGCGTCATGTGCTTGCACAGATTTTCAAGATGGGTCAAAAAACAAGAGACGTTTTTCAAAAAAATGGTTTTCAAGGGCTAAATACTCAATTCAGGATATAACGTTTGGGTCAAAATTCAATTCAGGATACACCGTTACCACTTGTGTAAATTTAGGATATAACGTTATCGGACCCTGTCAATTCAGGAGAAAATCAAGCTGGACCGTCTGTTGTAAAAACACGCGCTAACTTCATCGCATGACCCAATCCACGTGGAATTTAATAGCGACGTGGCATTTAAAAAAAAAGAAAAAATTGTTTTTTTAGAAAATGATAAAAAAGAAATTAGAAAATAATAAAAAAATGTAGAAAACAATAAAGGATAAAAAGCTATCCCTTCATCATTCAAAATCCTAATCCCAGTTCCACGCTCTCTTTTTTGTTCTTCTTCAATTTCTCTTCGATTCATTCTTCCTCCCCGTTTTTTTTCGATTTTACTTGCCCATAGAAGCTTGAAATCCCTAATCTCTCACTAATCTCTAAAACTCTCCCCTAATTCCCAATTCCATTCTCTCTTTGATTCTAGGGTTTCCCTTCAATTCCCTTCAATTTCACCTGCGCATAGGACTCGCGATTGCCACTGTCAAAGAGAGGGTTAATGGTAGAGCAAAGAGAGAAACCTTAACGGGTTGGGCTTGGTGGGAGGCAGTGATGGAGGCGATGGCTAAAGTAGGAGCGGCGGCTAGGGTGGAGGGATTTGGTACTTTTCTGAGAAGATGGTTCCAAGATTAAATATGTCTTCGTTGGGTTTTTCAAATGCTCTATTAGCATCTCTTTGTTGAAATATTCAAATCTGGATCTTTTAGGTTTATTGGCTGTTGGGTTTTTTTTTTGTACCAGAATGATCAAAAAAAGATTGTTGCGACTCTTGTGGTTGTCTGCAGGTCATCTAATTCCTAAGACACTGGTAGGGAATATTGGTAATGATGGTTTGTATGGTAAAAGGGGTTCAACTCAGGATAAAAAAAAAGGCTTGTAAAGTTCCTGGAATCTAAAACTTTAGGTTTTGTTTTGAAATTTTCCAGGTTTTGTTCTAATTTATTGGCTTAAACTCTTTACCTAAAGCGAAGTGGAGTATTAAGTTTTTGCTTAGTTTTTGTTTAGAAGAGATGTTTATCAAATTCTTGGGATTATTGTTTGGGATGTTTGTAGGCAAAAATTTTGATGCTAAAATTTTTGCATTCTGATTTTTGTTTCATGTAATTCCAATTATTCAAACAAAATTAGTTCTTTTAACACCTCTTTATAAATAGCAGTATTTCTAAAGTTCTTATTACCAAACAAAAAAAAAATATTCCAGCCAAAAAGAACAAACAAAAATATTTAAAACCACAATTTTTTTTTGGGTTTTGAAAACCATAATTTTTTACTTCAAGTATATGTTTAATAAAAAAATATATCCCTCATTTTTTTTTTGCTTTTATTTGGGCTAAGAAGGAGAAAGAGCTGATTTAAAGAAAAAAAATCAATTTTAACTTAAATTTAAATTTACAAAAATATGAAAATTTCATAGTCAGACACATCAGCCAATAGCACTCTGACATGTCAGCATGTCAGAGCGCGAGTTGTTCACACACTGAATTGGAGTAAAACAATAACGGTATATCCTGAATTGACACAAATGGTAACGGTGTATCCTGAATTGAATTTTGACCCAAACGTTATATCCTGTATTGAGTATTTAGCCGTTTTCAAGAAAACGTTTTCAAAAATGAGTTTTCAAAAGGTTTTCAGTTTTTCCAAGGGTCGCCTTTCATCAAAATATCGAGATCTGAAATGATAAATGGCCTTCTTTCTTATTCCTTTCACTTGTAGAAAATTATCCATAGTTGTCCCCTTTGAGCCTTATGGATTTTCTTGCGATTCAACCCTGATCAAGGATCACTCTCCACACTGGGGGCAAAGACGAAGAAGGATCAACCACAAAAGAACGAGTTTGCATTCAAAGGCTACAATGGGGCATTCCAACAGTAATGAGTTCAGTTCATAAGAAGCATTCAGTTCACTTCATCAAATAATTCAAATCAAAATTCGAATCAAAGTTTAAATCAAAGTTCAAATCAAAAGTGAATCAAAAGCAAAACTCGAAAATGGAAAAGAAAAGCAAAAGGAAAAACGGAGTAGCTGAAAGCTGAAAAATGGAAGATCAAGTTTGGTAGTATCCTTCGCAACAAAGAAAGTGATCCTTGGATCGAGCACCCTTAAACACATTTTTCAGCCTTTTATCCTTACTTTGGCACCCCTAACCCAATCCCATATTATGTACCTAATAAAGTCCATCTTTGATCAGGTCAGGATATTGAAGGTGAGGGGATTGTTCCTAAAACAAAAAATTGTTTTTGCAAAAGAAAAGTGTTTTTTCTCAAAAAAAGGTTTTTAAAGAAAATTGGTTTCGTTTTGAAGCCAAAAAAAAATGGTTTCAAAAAGTTTTTCAAAGCCAAGCGCATAGTGAAATAAAAAAAAATAGTTTTTGCAAAAGGAAAGTGTTTTTCTCAAAAAGGCTTTTAGAGAAAATTGGTTTCAAAAGTTTTTCAAAAGCAAGCGCATGAAAAAAAGAGAAAATGAAAAAAGAAGAAAGAAGGAAAAAAACAAACAAAAAGCTCTAGGGTGAAAACCCGAATAATGGCAGTCTAGAGCAGGAATGAGAATTCTTGGAGCCTCCAAAGCAGTTCGAAAAGCGTGATTCCTTGCAGATATGAGCATTGCCTTGAGACAATAAGAGCGGACGAAGTCATTAAACACTTTAGTCTTGTCAAGTCAAGCCAACACATCGAACCAAACCTTTTTGCAATTTCTATTCAATCTTTTGAAACCATACTTCTTTCAATAACCAGTGTCGACTTAAAGCATTTTGGACAAAATAAGATATTGTGAATGTTTTGAAAATGAATTGCATTCCATTTGTGAGCTTAAGATGAAGTTTCAATCAATGATCTCAGGCGAGAAAGTCTTCTAAGTGGTGGTCACCAAATCTTTCGAGAAACCTTTCATAGTCTTAAAGATGGAATATCATATGGGGCATGTCTAGCAAATTATAGGGTGTTGTCAAGGGGCAAACGGGACATTGTAATCATATTGCAAACATGGCATGTTTCAAGAAGTTTAAGCTACATGTTCATCATCTTTCAAACTCTAACTTTCGACAAGTTTGTTGCAGGGAAATAAGGAAAGTTGATCCTCGGAACAAAGGGACAATGGAATCCTCTGAATCCCAGTCATCCATGATAGATCCAAAGTAAGAAAGCTCGTCCAAGAGCCACTGGTAAAACAAGGGAAGTCAATATCATATTAATTTCTTTCTCTAACTCTACTTGGGCATTCATGTATTCATGCATCATGTCATCTTACTTGATATCATCAGAGCACTTTGAGCAAGAACATCTTAAGAAAATTCACAAAAATCAACAATTAACCACGGACCGATCACCTTTCAAACATCAGTTGGCCACGGACTAGCCACATTTAGCGTCGACCACGGATTGGTCTTTTTCAAGTATCAGCATCGGCCTCGTACTGGCCTCATCCAGTTTTGACCACAAACTGGTTCTTTTCAAGCTTCAAACAGTTGACCACAGGCTGGTCCTTCTTAACATCAAACCTAAAGAAGTCATCGAAGTTGACTGGAAACAGGTCACCTTTCAGCAATCATCAAAGTTTATCAAAGTTGACTGGAAACAGGTCACCTTTCAGCAATCATCAAGTTTATCAAAGTTGACTGGAAACAGGTCATCTTTCAGCAATAATCAAGGTTGACTGGAAACAGGCCAGCTTTCAAATTATCAGAGGTTATCATTCAGCAGTTATCAAGATCGACTGGAAACAGGTCGTGTTTCAGCACTTATCAAGTTGACTGGAAATAGGTCATCTTTCAGCAGTTTTCGGTTGATCCCAAGGGGGGCATTCCAATAACTTTTCAATTTACAACTTTTCAGCATTCCAACAACTTTTCAATCTACAACTTTTCAGTCTTCAGTTACTCCCAAGGGGGGGCATCTCAACAACTTTACAGTTTTTAGTTGCTTCGAATGGAGAACATTCCAACAATTCTTCAGCATTCCAACAATTCTTCAGCATTCCAACAACTTTACAGTTTTCAATTGTTCACAAAAGGGAGCATTATTAGCAGTTTTCAGTTCAGCAGTTTTCAGTTGCTCCGAAGGGAGGGCATTCCAACAATCCTTCAATTCCAATTCTTGAATACTTCAATTTCAACTTCAATTCTTCAAATTCAAACCTTCAATGTTTATATTTCAATTCTTCAATGCTTCAATTTCAACTTTAGTTCTTCAATTTCAATCCTTCAATGTTTCAATTTCAATTCTTCAATGTTTCAATTTCAATTCTTCAATGCTTCAATTTCAACTTTAGTGCTTCAATTTCAAATTCTTCGAATTCAATCCTTGAATTCCAATTCTTCAATTTTGCAAATTCAAATCCTCCAATGTTTCAATTTCAATATCTCAATGCTTCAATTTCAATTCTTCAAATTCCAAATGTCAATGCTTCAATTTTTCAATTTCAATTCCTCAATCATTCAATGCTTCAATTTACTTCAATGATCCAGGGTGGTCCCTCATCAAGATTTCAAATTACTTATTTAAAACCTTCCAATAAAACGGGTGTCTACGTCTTTGCGCGCTTCCCAACTCTCAGAAAGTATACAAACTACTCTTTTGCACACTTCCCGATAGTTAGAAAGTTCGCAAAGAGGGGTAGCTGTAGACACACTATTTTGGTCCTTTTCCATTTTCTTTTAAATTCCTATTAAATAATTGTCTCAAACACTTGACTTCTACTTGCTCCTTTTATACCAAACCTCTCTAGCCGAGTTTTCCCTTTACCTCAATTCTCCTCCTATTGATTTGGTTTCTTTCGTTTCGGAGATATGGAATTTTGGGTTTATCCTTACTTTGGATCTTCTCCTTTAATTAATTCTCATTGGACTTTGACTACTTTTGGTCTACCTTCGGGTTGAGACCATTGGGGTTGATCATTGATCATTTGGTTACTGGGTTTTATCTTCTAAACTCTTTTGGGTACTTTTACCTTTGGGCAATGGCAATTAGAGAAGCCCATTTTTCTTCTTTCATTCCATTATCAAAAATTAGGAATTTGCATTATCTTTCTCCCACCCTCTCTTTCCACTAAAATAAAGAAAGTCTCATTTTATTTCTCCGCTTTGATGCTTGGAATTACAAAAATGCAAAAGATTTTTCATTCACAGTATACAAAAATCCAAAAAATAGGAATCAAAAGAAAACAAATAAAAAAAAAGGAGAATTTCCAGTTTGATCTTTTTTCTTGAGCCCATAATTTCATGGTACTCTTGGAGTTGGCCCAAATTGGCTCTTGAAGCTCAACTCCATGGTAGATTCCCATTTACTGGTGCCTCCGAAAATTCAGTCCTCAAGTGTCAAAATTCAGCTTAGCTACATGGCAGCGTACACTGAAGCAATCAACTGTTAAGTCTACCAAGTTCAGTGACAAAGCACACTCCCTCATGCTGTTAAGAGTGCAAAATGCAGAAATATTCACACATGTAGTTGCAAAGCAGTGTACATGAAGACAAAAGACCAGGTGCATCATTTAGAGTTACAACGGACACAACAAGGGACTCAACAGCACAAGCATTCATCCCAAAGCATATTGGAAATCCAAAGAGAGCTCAATTACAATTACGATGGCAGCAAAGAAGTGGTAAAGTGTCAAGCAAAGTACAGCAAGTAAGGCAGGTTCAGAGATAATCAGAGCAACGGTCATTCATCAAGAGCATAAACAGATAGCATTCTCATTCTTGTCACAAGCATTTTATAGCATTAAGGTCACATTCATATAGCATTGCACTTTTAGGATTTCGGCATTTTAATTAAGCATACAATATGACATTCACATTCCATAAAGCATACACTTCAATGCATTTCAGCATACAAAGGTATTCAAATCAATTCTTCATTAGCCATGTCATCAGAACATAATTTTAGTAGCATTTTGTTATAGCTTGCATCATCGCATTTCCAGTAATCATTATGACATTCAATAGACAGTCTCATGCATTCATATTAAACATATATCTTTGCACAGTAAGAGTAATAAAAATACAAAAACAGAGCATTGCATTCTTATTTCTTAGTATCACCTACAGACTAGCATGGCATACATCATCATAGTCATTATCATCAATAATCATACCAATTCAGCAGCAAAACAGAAAGGGAATTAGAGAATTATACCATTGCCTGACTTTACATTTTCAAGCCTAAAGTTCCATTGGTCCACATCAGCTTACCCCTGCCAACTCAGAACCTGCAAGAAGACACACACGTGAGAAGTAAAATTGCAATCAAAAGCAGACAAAACAGGGAAAGAGGGAGAACAAACTGTGTGTATGCTGATGGTCCTGGACACGGTTTCAGCTTCAAATTGACACCTGTAGAAAAAACAAAAAGGTTAGAAGGGGAAACAAAAAAGAATGAGGAAACTTCCTACTCATTTTGGGGGGAGTGAGCATAAAAGAGGGAGAGATTACGTTTTTGAGGGAGGGGGCACAGATTCCAAAAAAAACCCTAGCAGACACATATTCCAAGGAAAAACCCTAGCTTCTTTCTTTCCTAGTCTCCATTTTTTTAGTAACAAAAAAATACAAAAATAAAGGCTTCTCTTTTCTCTTTTTCGGTTTTCAACTTTCCAGTAACACAAAAAAAAACACAGAAAAATGGAAAAACTTTACCTTTTCTACCTTTGTTAGCCCATCTCTTTGCTTGTTCTTCCTTAGCTTCCACCGCTCACCTCAAAGACCAACAAAATCAAGAACTTTATAGTAATGTCCATGGCATCTCACTTTAGTCCTTAGGTAAAAGAAAAGCTAACTCAGTGAAAGGAGAGAGATAAAGAACGAGAACAACATACCGAGAGAGGAGAGCCATCAGAGTCGGATTTTCCAATCGGGAGGCTCGAAGTGGGTTCGGCAAAGCCTAGATCTAGAAGATTTGGTCGAGATTCAAAGAGAACTAGCCACGGCGCTGGAATCAGGAGGTAAAAGGGAGCATTTCGGCAGAAGTTGAGGGGCATCCGACGTCGCCGGCAGCTCGGACGCGGTGGTGCCGCCGTCACTGAGATTTCCGGTGGAGGAAGAGGCGGAAGGTAAGGGAAAGTAGATTTAGGGTTTTTATTTTTCTGTTTTAACGCTAGTATATATATGTATGATGTGTATATGGGTTTATTCTGTTATTTAATGTCATGCTTTAGTCAGTCATGCGATTTAGCCCCTGGAATCATTGTTTTTATGCCGATTTAGGCCTCAAGCATCTAGATTTGTACGATTCCATTCCTGGTTAAATTGGTTAAGTCCTTAATGGTTTAGATTTAGGGTTGACTTGCAACAAAGTAGCCTCCTATTTGTTTTGGTAACTAGATTTTAAGAATTTATGCTAATTTCAGTTGTTTGGCCATGGAATATTTAGAATTTAGGCTTAGTAGTTATGGTAGAAAAGGATGATGCCTTAGTTAATTACCTTTTTGAATACATATATACATATACGCATATATAAGGAAAATCAAGGAATCAAGACTAAAGTAAATTTAAAGAATTTTTAGAAATAAGTAATCATAGGTAATTAGACAAAAGCTTAGATCTAGGAGACTAAATAATAAATAAATTTGAAAATAAAAAGAGAATGTTACGAGCTAATAGGACAGGGGTTAAGGGAGTTAATTTTGGAATTTAAAAATGAAAATGAATAGAAATTAACTAGGTAATAAATATGATTTGGAATATGGTGGAATTTAATTCGGGCCTTGCCTTTATTTTAGATGAATAGTTCTATTGGACTTTTGGCTTGATTTATCTTCCTCTTTTACGTTTGGGCCTTGGAGGTTTTCTATTGGGCTTTTGAATTGGGATTTTCTAATTTAATAATTTATTTTGGTTTATGACTTAGTTATATTTGGACTTTAGTATTAGGCTTTAAGCATTATAAAATGGGTTGTCTTTCTTAGTTTAAGTCTATTTATTTATTTTGTTTTGTCTTAATATTTCCTGTTGAGCTTTGCATGATATTTTGGGTCCTGTTGAGCAATTTTTGGGTGTTGTTATGTGATTTGGACTTGTACTTCCTATGTAACTCTTTTTATTAGGGCTTTAGTTTGGACTTAAGCCACTAGATATCAATTTGGGCCTTGTTTGTTTATTGACTTGGGTTTGTCTTTTATATGTGGGCTTTTATATAGTGGGCTTAGGGTTTAGGTTGGAGTCTAGTTTCAAATTAATATAGACATCTTCCTTTTAAATAAAATGAGTTAAAATTTAGAACTTAAGAATAATTTCATATGCATCCATATTTATGTCATGCTCATGAGACTAAAATTAAAGTGATTCCCGCGAAGGGAAAGGAGGGCGGCTCATTCATGCGTGTCTGAATTTTCTCGTCTTCTCCCGGAGGCTTGGAAATTTCCGGAGGTCGTTTACCATTTATTGGGAGGCGGCCAAAGGTGTTTCTCGTATAATTGATGGGTAAATTAAAATCAAATTGGAATTTCATGCATCATTTGCATTCATGCATCTAGGGTTAGGCTTAATAATTTTCAGTTAATAGTTAAAGAAAATCTAAAAAAAAAGAAGGAAATTGAAAATGAAAATAGAATAAAAACCATTTTTTTCAAAATTAAAAAGAGTTTGTGCTTGATAATTGTTCTCTTTTAGTTTTCCAAAGAAAAATTAAAATGAAAAACTGAGTTTTTCAAAATTAAATAAAAAGATTTTCAAGAATCCAAAAAAATTCAAAATTCAAAATCAAAAAATTCATTCAAGTTTTCAAAGTGTTCAATTTAACTCTTTTCAAATTGGGAAAGTTCCCATCAAGTTTTCAAAACATTCAAACAACATTTTTTTTTTTCAAATTGAGTCGTTTTAATGGTAAGTTTTAAAGAAAATTCTCATCATGAGGAGCCCAAAAAGAGAACAAATAATAAACGGGGAAGTCCCAACATTTCTATTTCAAAATCCAAAAAACTATTTTTGCTTGCTTGTTTGTTTCATTTCAAAAATTAATAAAATTTCTTAAGGGCATGAAAACATTTAGGAATAAAGACAACCAGTAATAGAAACCATAGTTAAGTCTAGATTAGTCAGTGCCGTCTTTTGACGGGCGTCGTGGGGGTGCTTATCCTTCCCCACGCGTACCCGACTCCCGAACCTTTAGGACTCTGGTTAGTAGACCATGTTAGGTTTAGTATTACCTTTGCCAAGCTTAGATTAATATTAGACCTAATAATTTGATAGGTGGCTAATCACACCTAGGTTAAAAAAAGATTAGTGGCGACTCCCATAGGTTTCAATAGTAGTTTCCCCTTTTAAGTCGTTAAATGGTAGGGTTCGGTACCCCGGGACCCGGACGTTGCGACAGTGGGTAATCCAGATCATCTAGGTTTAGAAAGGGTGATCGGATCACCCTTCCAAGGGTGATTAAACAAAAAAGTGTAACCAAACAGGGTGATCTGAGATCACCACCCAAGATCACCTCAGGTGATTAAAGAATGCGTTTGGTTAGGATCACCACCCAGATCACTAGTGATCTTAGATCACCATTGATCCAAGATCACTGGTAATCTTAGTCAATTCCAGTTTGGTTGGATCATCAAAGATTACCAGTGATCTTTAATCACCATGTTTGGTTAAATAGGAAGATCACCTCTCAATAATTAGTACACACTTATAAAAGACCATGTTATCCTTATGCTATAATATAAACAAGCCTTTGTAATTAACCAAAATTTTCCATTTCTTCAATACTTTCTATCAATTCTTTATAAACTAATTTTGACTAGTTAATTTTTTAACACAATCTATCAATTTTTTTGTAAACTGATTTTGGCTAGTTGATTTTTTTTTTCTAACACAGTAATTGACATTTGGTTCATTATTTTCGATTTATCATTTTTATACCAATAAAAATATATATCTACTTGATTTGTATGTTATTATTATTATTATTATTATTATTATTATTATTATTATATTTATATATGTATTATTATCATTATTATATATATCTACTATCCCCTCTCTGTTATTGTTGTTATTATAATATAATATATCTACGTATTATATCATTATTATAATATATATATATATATATATATATATATATATCTACTACCCCTCCCTGCCATTGTTTTCGAAATTGTCGAAGAGTGAAAATGGGAAAATGAGTATTTCAATTTTGGAGAGAAATCATTATTATATAATATTTCAATTTGGGCAATATCATTATTATATATATATATCTACTATCCCCCCTATGCAATATATATATATATATATATTTGTTTCAATTTGGGGAGAAATTGTCGAAGAGTGAAAATGGGAAAAATGAGTTTCGTGTGTTATTTGTGTTAATATGGTATTTTGTAATTAAAATCAAAACAAAGGATAAGGTGGTCAGATTTGTTAAATATGTGAGGGTAAAAAAGTAAAACCAAAATAGTGGTAATTCAGATCACCATGGTTTAGAGAGGTGATCGGATCACCCCTGGATCACTCCTGGAAGGGTGATCCGATCACCCTTCTTAAAAATAAAAAATGTAACCAAACGAGGTGATCTGAGATCACCACTCAAGATCACCTGAGGTGATCAAAGATCACCCCCGACCAAACGCAACCTAAAGGGGTAGAGTTCTTTTATTTTTTTTCCTTTTTACTTTGAATAAAGAATATTGATAAAAGTAATTTTTAAGACATTCTTTTTTACATCTTGAATATTATAAATACATTATAAATACAATCGATACAATCTAAACAGGTTCATTATATCTTTATAATTGTTAACTTTATAAGAACTTTAATAAACGTATTTATTTAAAAAAAACATGTAAATAGAGTAATGTTACTTGCTCTGTTTGATTCTACCATTTAATATCCCGCTTGACATGATATTGGAAAAAGTTACCATAATTTCTAAAACCCTATCTCATTCAATAATACTATAAAATCAAGGAATTTACCCTACAAACCATCTTTATTTGTTTATAAGGACTAAATCTGAAATTAATTTATCGCCTTAATTATAATTATTAGGTGGAATAACCTGCTGTAATCAGACGTAACAAATTCCATAAAATTAAACGGAACAAATTTCCATAAAAGTAATTCCCATCTCTCGAATAGAAAACTCATCATATCCAATGTACCAAAAATAAAATCTATTCATATCCATATATATATATATATGTGATTATTTATTTTATAGTACATATATTTGCTAAGATCATTAGTGATTTCACATTAGAGTATTGAGTTGATGTACCAAATACTCCAAAATTTTTCAGAGAAAACTTTTTCACTACATTCACTATGATAAGCACCAAGGCATTTATATTTGCTTATGCTAGAAATATTGGTACTACTACTAGCTTCGGAGCGGAGCTATGGGGTATTTTTGATGGACTCAAAATTGCTGTTGAGAGGGGTATAAACTACTTGATTGCTGAAACTGATTCCCAGGTTGCCTTTCAATACATTTCTTATGGTGTTGATGCTTTCATCCTCATTCGAATATTGTGGATGCTTGCAGATCCACGTTGAGGCAAATTCCCAACAAGGAGATTAGGAAATGTTTTCGAGAAGCAAATCAACTTGCTGATCTTCTCTCTAAGTTGGGCTGTAGAAGTCGACAATCTTTTGTTTTTGACAATCTTTTGTTTTGTATGAGAATGATCCCCCTCCAGGTCTTGGTTTGTATATTTTGGCAGATGTGGTAGGGATTTCATATCCCAGACTTGTTGTAATTGATAATTAAGAAATATATCTATCCGTTTCTCTACCAAAAAAAAAGAGAATTATTTAATTGTGATGTAATAACACTTCAACTTATATAAAAAAAATATCTCAAAAAAAAAATTTATATATATAGAGTATATATGTATAAGAGTTTCAAATCCTCTACAAATAGAAAAGAATGTGATGGCAATGTTCAGACTTTTTTTTTGGCCACAGCAATGTTCAGTCAAAATTGTCGTAACGTTTTTTTTTTATTATTATTATAAAAGTCGCAACTTCATTTTGAATGTGGCAATTTCTCAGAAAGTATCAATTGATCAAATAAGAATCATATTATTACAATTATTATCTGACTTCCAGCTTAAAAATGGATCATCAGACTTAGTAAAGCATTGACTATGAATATGGTAAACAATAATCATCTTATGCAGCGGCAAAGTTCTGTCTTTCTCAAATCCCTTCCACCCCCACCCCAAAGAGGGAAAAGGGCGGTAAAGCCTCACATTAACATCCCAAAGCAAGCGGTTAAATATGAACCAAAACCAAAAGGAATTGTTGCAGGCACCTAAGCTCCATGCTCCATTATGATGATGTAGGAAACTTTTTGTAGGGATCTTCTAGGCATCAATTCCTTCCCAATTCACGATGTAAAACACTGTGGAGCAGAGCTTGAGACACTGAGGTAGATGGCTTTAACAACAGTATAGGAAGTTTGACAAGAATCAAACGGATATAGCTAATGGAAAGTGTGTACCAATTAAGAATTGTACACTACGCGGCAGAGATTGCAGTATAGCCTTTCTCCTCAAGAACTTCGGCTAAGGAGCTATCTCCTGTCTTTATGATTCTTCCATCCTCCTGAAATCATAAAATTAAATGACATTATTTATTATTCTTTTTACATAGGACACCAACTTCATTTTGTTATGTAGAAATAACACAAGATGAATTAATGCCTAATAGACCAATGCTAAGAGCAGAGGACATTACAAAATACAGAAATATGGTTAAGACAAAAAAAAAAAGTTAAAGGAAAAATGTTAAGCTAAGCACAACAAAATTCTTAAGAACTTCTAGTTTTAGGTTATGTCCAATACCAATTCAAAATGCTCCCAAAGCCTAATCAAAGCATACAATAAGTTTTAAAAATTCAAATCAGATCAAAAATCCAGGAATGCATCACATCATTACCAACAATTAGAAACACGAGAAAGGTAAAACTATGAAACAATAAGTTTACTTGCTGATACTTAAATTGTATATGTGGTCCAATGTGCATATGGTTTTTTTTCTGCCAAGATCTCCGCTACTTACTATTATGTCAGTTACTGACCTATATGTTAGAGTTTGATATCTTTCTAAAGGATGCCAAACAGAACCAACCATGTTGCCAGGAAAAAGAGCTTTGTGATTAAGTGTGGGCCTTCCAGGATGAACCCACATTCACTACTTTCACATGGAAAGAGGAACTGACATACACAGAATACCAAATGATCACAGATTTAAACTTTTAAATGACTCACCATAATATGGATACATGTTGGTTTTATAACCTCCAAAAGCCTTCGATAGTGAGTGATCATCAAAACAGAGTTTTTTGGAGTCAAAAGCCCATTCACTGCTTTTGCTACATCTCGAAGGGCATCAACATCTAATCCAGAATCAATTTCATCCAATATAGCCAACTCCGCCCCAAGTACCTATAACATTAAAGAAGTGAACGTAAAAATATGAAACAGAATTGGTTTTCTTAGCTTCTATGCATTGAAAAAAGTAAAACCCACAAAGTAAACACTCTATCTCATCCCCTTCTTCCAATAAGCCAAGGAAAACATAGAGCTCACCAAAAAAGTTATAAATAATAAAGTTACAACTCATCCTTCTTAAAAAAACTAAAAATGAAATTCAAACCAGCCAAATACAGAGAATTCTGATTATAATGCATGTCAACTAAATTCAGTCCTGTGGTAAAAAGGATTTATTGTCGGAAATTTGTTCTCTTATTACAGTCTACAACTATGCCAATTAATGTTACCCCATTGACCATAGGCAATGATTCCAGATGCGACTAAGAAACATATAAACAAATTATCAACACATTACCATTGACCATAGGCAATTAGAATTCTAGTTGCAACTAAGAAACAACAAAAGTTATAAACATAATTAAGTCTTTTGTTCTTCTTTCTTTCTTTATTTATTCGAGGAATTACAGATCAAACAATATGAAAATCTCAAACAATGCATAGTATGTTCTCCATATTTTGCAGTTTACATCTGCCCCTCTCTTAGAGGAGAAGGCTGCATGGGTCTGAACCCAGTATATTATGTCTACTAAAAGGTTTGCTACCACTAATCCAAGATGAGTTAGCCTGATTCTTAATTCTCAGTATGTAATAGAACATCCATGCGTAGGTAAACTTTGAACCACAAATGAAGGCAAAGACACCTTTCCATCAAATTAACATAAAAATATTCCCTTACGACAACTTATGAAACAAACAAAAGTATTCCACAATAAATTATCATGAAAGAAGTTATCAAATTACCGCAAGTTGTAAGATCTCATTGCGCTTCCTTTCACCTCCACTAAATCCTTCGTTGACATTTCTGTTAAGGAAGTCAGTCTTCATGTTCACAAGATCAAGTTTAGGATATATGTAAGCATAGAACTGCATGAGTAAAACAATATAAGTATTAAAAGAGAAAAACAGAATGAGGATTAATATCCTCTGTTCCTTATATTTATGAGCTTACAAAATTAGAAGAGATAAACTTAGAAAAGTAGCCTAGCCATGCAAAATTTTAGTATAAAATAAGCATTGAGAACAGAGAACGAGAAGAAAGTCTAAAAAATACACTTCCAAGTCCTTTATATGAGATAAAAGTGTGAAAGACATTTCATATACCTCAAGTGGACCAAGCTCTGGCTCACCAAGTTTTTTCCTTCGAGCATTATATGCCATGTTCAAAAAATCAATATTGCTCACACCCGGGATCTCAACCGGGGCCTGGAAACTCATAAAAAGCCCAGCAAGAGACCTTTCTTCCGGCTCCATGTCAAGTAAATTCTCCCCTTTAAACACTACACTGCCTCCCGTCACCTCATAATCAGGATGCCCAACAAGAACCTACAATAGATAAGTTTTATCAAGATTTTCCAATAACAATCCATAAATCAGTCATATATAACCTTCTAGCTCGACAAATTTCAGGGAAAGTATTAGAAGCAACAGTATCCTGGACACCAGTGGTAAAGTTGGTGAACAAAAGCACACTTAAACCAAAGATAGGAAAAGGGTAACAACTTACAATTTAAATACATGAGAAGAAAAGAAACTAACCTGAGAGAAATTTGAATCCCACACTTACATCTACTAAACTTCAGTATTAGTATATTTACTCAAGATAACCCATTTCTCAAACTTCTTAAGTCCATCAACGATAATCCACTATAAGTAACATACTCAAAGAAAGGAAAACCGTTGAAAATTAAATAAATATAGTATATGATAAGGATGGGAAAAAAAAAACTAACCTTAGAAAATGTACTCTTCCCAGAGCCATTCTTTCCCATTATAGCATGAATCTAATAAAACATTAACAAACCCAATTATTGGAAGGTCTTCCATGGAAAAATCATAAAAATTAAAGAAAAAGAATATTCCGTTGACCTCTCCTTGGTGAATGACAAGGTTGACGCCTTTGAGGATTTCCTGTTTGGTTTCAGCAATCACGGCAGTTAGACCTTTGACTTCGAGAAGTGGGGTCTTGGAGGAATCATCTAGACCGTCGGCGGAGGTGGGAGATTCGACGGTGGAGAGGGAGGCAGCGACTGGCCTAGGAGACGGCGTGTGAGTAGAGCGGAAACGGGAAGAGCGAGCAACTGGGAGAGTGAAAACAAGAGAGTGTGGAGGCAAACATTTGGGTTTTAATGACGGGGGAGGAGAAATGAGCGGCGCTGAAGCAGTGCACTGAATTTGCCAAGCCATAGAAATTCGTTTGCTTCTGTTTTTCTCTTTTCTATATTTTCGATTTTGAAACTAGAGGAAGTTTGACGTTTGAAGTGGATTTGGCTTGTAACTTTTTAACTCGAAAAATGAAAAATATTTTATTTTTATTCAAAAAAAAAACGAAAAATAAAATAAAATCTAAAAATTTTGATCCTCCAGACGCTGACACGTGGCTCTTCTCCTTATTTATTTATTTTTTTCTTTTTATTATTAAGTCATTCGCCGGAGACTGAGAGTGTTTGTTTACTGGATTTTTCATTTTTTAAAATTTTAAAATCTACGCTTCCAAAGATATTATCTGCTTCCAACCGGTCGGCGTTTGCCGGAGAATTATAAAGGAGATGATGAATGATTTTCCGACCACCAGAGGCACTTTGACCGACGATCCTAGAGAGGATTTTGAAAGAGAGATATAGTTTTTGCTGCGGCTGAAGAAAGAAGAACGTGAAAAAAGAAGCTATGTTTTTACTCAAGTTTTTTTCGCCCTTTCGTATGCTCATTTTACATGGCCGCTATAAAACGGCGTCGTTCCACCTGTTATAAAGTCTTATTATACCATTATTATTATTTTATTATTATTATAAAAACCAGAAGTCCAAAAAAGGCAAAATCCCTATAAACCACACCTCCATTGCTCTTATTCCAAAAATTGTCAACCCCTTGACCATCAGAGACTATCGACCTGTAAGTCTTTGTAATATAATCATGAAAATAATTACAAAGGCGCTTACAAATAGGTTGAAAGAAGTACTATCTCAAATCATCAGTGAAACTCAGAGTGCATTTGTACTTGACAGACAGATATTTGACAACTCCATCACAGTTTTTGAGATGGTGCATTCCATTTAAATAGAAGAGGAGGTAACGATCGTTCTATGGCTCTGAAATTGGATCTCTCTAAAGCATATGATTGAGTCGAGTGGCTGTTTCTTGAAGAAGTGATGAGGGCTATGGGTTTTTCAGAACATTGGATCTCTCGAATTGTGTGAGTGCAGTGAGCTATTCTGTTAGCATAAATGGTGTTCAGGACGATGTAATTACTCCCACTAGAGGATTACGACAAGGTGATTCTCTTTCTCCATACTTGTTCCTCTTATGTATGGAAGGTCTCATTTGCCTGATGAAACAAGCTGAGGATAATGGTTGTATTCAAGGGGTGCGGGTAACTAGAGATGCTCCTAGAATTTCTCACTTGTTCTTTGAAGATGATAGCCTACTATTCTTAAGGGCTTATCGATCGGATTGTACTGCAGTTTTGGAAATCCTTCACAGATTTGAGAAAGCTTCTGGACAACAAATTAACATAGAGAAGTCGGCCGTATTGTTTAACAGTAATGTTCCAATGGTAGTGCAACATGATATTTTGCAATTTTTGGGAGCTAGTCGAGTATTATCTGATGAGAAATATCTCGGTTTACCAATTATAATTGGTAGATCGAAAAAGAGAGAATTGCAAAGTTTGAAGAATAGATTGCTTGCAAGGATTGGTAATTGGAAAGGAAAATACCTATCTATAGCAGGCAAGGCTATCCTCATACAATCAGTGGCGCAATCTATTCCTCAATATCTAATGAGTGTATTTAAATTTCCAAAAACTTTCTTACATGAATTAGATATGCTGATTGCAAGATACTGGTGGGGAGATAATACTGACCGGAGGAGAATTCATTTGAAGGAATGACACTCTTTGTGTGTTTCAAAACTTGATTGGTGGGCTAGGATTTCGAGATTTGGAAGCATTCAACCTAGCACTGTTGGCCAAACAATGCTGGAGACTACTTCACAGTGGAAATTCTTTGTGCTTTCGAATTTTGAAATCAAAATATTTTTGAAATTCAAGTTTTATGAAGGCTTCAGTAGGGAGAAATCCTTCTTTTGTTTGGAGGAGTCTAATGGCAGGGAGACAAGTACTGATAGAAGGTTCTCATTGGAGAATTAGATATGGGATTAATATTTGAGTGTGGGATGATAAATGGCTAAACAAACCACCAACATATAAACCAACTCCATTACCAGGTGTAAATCCGCAACAGATGTTTGTATCTGAATTGATTACTGCATCTCGACAGTGGAATATAGCAAAGTTGGAAGAACTTTTCATGGATGCTGATGTTGATCATATCTTAACACTCCCTTTACCACTGATCTTTCAAGAAGATAAGCTTATTTGGGATACTTCCAATGTAGGTATGTTCACAGTAAAATCTGCTTATTTTGTTGCTCGTACTATTCTTGGCAGAGCTGCTCTCCCAATTGAAAATAGACAAGCTGTTTGGCGACTGATTTGGCAGGCCAAAGTATTGCCAAAAATTAAGTTTTTTAACTGGAGGCTTGTTTGGGAAATTCTTCCTGGTAAGATGCAATTGAGGCAACGTGGAGTTGATATAGATGATAATTGTGATGTTTGTGGAGGTTCGGAGAATTCTCTTAAACATACATTTATCGACTGTGCTTTCAGTGGTACTGTATGGCAATTGTGCTGTCCTTGGGTTATACATATTACCAGCTAGAACAGTGACAATATCAGGGCTTCACTTCTTGTTGCAGCGAATCAGCACAGCTGTTTACCACTTGTTATGACTACTCTATGGCTGCTATGGTCCAACAGGAACAAGTGTAGATTTGGTTTGAAGTGTTTCCGACCTTGTGTGCTGGTCAGTCGGGCTAAATATTTTGTTGCCGATTCTGCTATTCCAAGAACACCCAGACATCATAGAAGTGTTGTCCTTTGGTGCCCTCCTACAGGTTCAATACTAAAGATTAACACTGATGCTGCTTTCAATTCATCCCTGAAATCTGCAAAATTGGGAGTTGTCATTCGAGATTCCAAAGGTGAAATCATTTCTTCTGCTTTCAAACAAGTTAATTATGTGGCAGATGTTTTGCATGCAGAAGTATTAACAATTCATCTTGGTTTGCTGGTAGCGCAAAGAGGACACATTCAACAATGTATTTTAGAAAGTGATTGCCTCTTAGCCATTAAGGAAATTGCTAAAGGAGACTCGTCAACCTGGCAAGGAAGTTGTTTAATCAATGAAATTAATGTAATAGCTAGTTCTTTTTCTTTCTGTACTTTCAAACATATTAGTCGATCGACTAATACTCTTGCACATAGTATTGCTCAATTAGACTTTGGTGTTGGAGCATACTATGTTTGGTATGGGGTTTTTCCCTCCTGCGTTTTGTAATCCTCTTCGAAATTAATTCAAGTTTTACTTGATGATCAAAAAAAAAAAAGGCAAAATCCCAGGAAAGAAAAAAGAAACGCAGAAAGCGCAAAAACCTCTGAAAAAGTTGTGGTGCATTTAGTTTAGAATACAGAAATTGGAAACTATCAGGGTCAGGGCAATGGAAAATGACAATGGAGAAGATAGGTTAAGCAGTTTAACAGATGAACTTGTTCATCGAATACTGGGTTTCTTGGACTCCAAAGAAGCTGTTCAAACTTCAAACTTGTGTTTTGTCCAAAAGATGGGTATCCCTCTGGAAGTCTCTTCCTTATCTCCACCTTGGTTGCCGCATTTTGCCCTCGCCCTGTTCGGAAGAAGAAGAAGAAGAAGAGCGGGCGAGACTGTCACGCTCTTTCACTAGATTCATCACCCATCTGCTGGCACGACGTTACCCCGCTACTAGCCTTGTTGAGGTTCATCTTAATCTCTCCTACTTTGTGGATCCTTGGGTTGCTGAATCGTTGATACTCTATCCTCTGCAACATAAAGTTCAAATTTTGGATGTTCATGCCTGGTCTAGGCCTAGCTTCTTTAATGATAACTCTTATTTAGAGTTTTATAATTGGTTCTCTAATTGTGAATCCCTCACATGTCTCATATTTTCTTCTTCTAGTTATATTCATGGCTTTGATTTCATAGACTTGCCAAAATATCTGGGTTTACCAGCTTTGAAATCTTTGTATCTTTGTGGCTATGTTATGAGGGAAAAATATTTTGATCCTAGGATTTTCTCAAGTTGCCCAAATCCTCAAACTTTGGAACTTGTTCACCTTAGGCTTTGTAACTTGAATATATTGAGGATCCATGCTATTAATTTGAGAAAATTGAAAATTGCACCCTATTGGATGGATTCAAGGGATTTTCGCCATAGATACAAGCTTGAGATTCATAAAAAGGATCATGTTAAAAAAAAAGCAAATAACAAGCAAAAATGATTTTTTGATTTTGAAATAGGAATGTTGGGAGTTGAAAGCGATGATTGAACCCCTCAATCAGTCTTTCTTTCCCGTTTATTATTTGTTCCCTTTTTGGATTCCTCATGAGAGGATTTTCTTTAAAACTTACCATTAAAGCGACTCTTTTTTTTGAAAAATGCTTTTTGACAGGATCTTTCCCTAAATTGAAAAACTTTGAAAAAAAACTGGATGAGATCTTTCCCTAAAAACTTTGAAAACTTGGTGGGATCTTTCCCTAAATCGAAAACTTTTAAAAGACTTGATGGGATCTTTCCCTAAATTGAAAACCTTGGATAACTTGATGGGTTCTTTCCCTAAATTGAAAGCTTTGAGCACTATTCTTTTTTATTTTGAATTTTGAATTCTTTTGGATTTTTTTTAAAAACCTTATTATTTAAGTTTGAAATACTTATTTCTTTTTGGATTTTTGTCTTTGGAAAACTAAAAGAGAACAATTCTGAAGCACAAACTCTTTCTTAATTTTTGAAGAAAATGACTTTTTATTCGATTTCATTTTCAATTTTCTCTCTCTTTTTTTTTGGATTTTCCTTATTAACTGAAAACTTCTAAGTCTAACCCTAAATGCATGATTGCACGTGATGCATGTTTTCCGATTAAATGCAGACTTTTATCGAATAATTATACGAGGAATTCCTATGTGTGTGATGCGATACTTTGTTTCCCCAAAGCAGCCTTAGTTTAAGACCTTAGTTCACTATTGGCTCTAGAGCAAAGGTCGCTGAACACTAAGTGAAGGTTCAAGCCATTGGCACCGTCATTATGCATAGTGTTTCTATCTTCACCCAAACGGTTAGTTATCGAATATTTTTATTAAAATAAGTGGGGGATTGTTATGATATTTTAATAAAATGAGTTTTTTATTAAACGGATTTGTTTGATAAAATGAGTTTTTTTTTTATCAAACAAGCTTCTTGGAGACGCCTTAGGAAGGAAGTTAAATCTTATTGAGTCCCACTGGGCGTGCCAAAAAGAGATGTTGCGCCAAAAATCTCTTGGTAGAGTTTCTATGGAGATTTCTTAATGGCAGCATGGGGGCGTGCTAGTCAATTTGCTGAAATTGACAAAGAGGTTGTAAAAACTAAATTTGGTGCGCGTAGTAGCAGAGAAAAAGATCAGAGCGATTTGTGGGTGACAAGCTCTAGATTATCCGCAAGCGAACAGAATCGTCGTAGTGCAACCCAAGTGTCGTATCCACAAAGACAACAACTTAATTATTACTTGTGTTGATACTAGTTGATGCACCCAAGGCTTATCATGGAAGGAATTATGCGCCAAGGACTTATTATGGACTTGAAGACAAGCATGGAGAGCATGGAAAGGACGTGAAAGGGCTGCAAGGAAGCATGGAGATGTATGAAGATCATGGAGATATCGTTGAGCATGTTCCAAGCACCAAAAAGATGCTATTCGATCCATTGAAGATGCCTAATAGTCCGATGACAAGAGCAAGAGCTAAGAGATTCAAGGATGCACTCATGGGCCTTGTTCGAACCCATCTTGAAGACTTGAAGACCATTGAAGTTCAATTGAAGAGCTTTGGTGATGATTTGGGCAAGAAATTACAAATCAATTACAAGTTCATTACTTTGCTTGCTATTGATTCTAGATGGCCGGATTGACATCATGGCATGAGCCCATTAGCTTTAGTTTGCTTTGTTTGGGCTTAATTCTATCTTAGATTAGCTTATTTTTAAGTTTGGACCTTATTTGGATTGGGCCTTGGTTGACTAAGTCCAATCCTTGTTTAATCATGTCTTTATTTCCTTTTCCTAGTTGGGCAAGGACTAGTTTTTCCCTAGCCCTTATATTTGGACGAAAATTAGGATTTTGGTTGACCCTATCACTATATAAGGCCACCAATATCTCTTGTAAAAGTTGAAGTTGAGTTGATTAATAAAGTTGAGGTTTTTACACCCAAATTGATTATCTTAGCTTCATTGTTCTAGTTTGAGCAAACTTAGGGTTCTTCAATCTTGTAGAGTCCTAGCAAGCAATTTGGTTGTGATTGCTTAATTGTTTGTGAATCTTGTGATCTTAAGAGTTCAATTGCAGGTCTAATTGAGAGCTTAAGTCCGACGAAAGAGGAGGAATAGCCTTGTGAAGGTCATCGACATACACATCTAGAAGTTGAAGAAGTTCAAGTCGACTTTGGTGGATATTCAAAGGGTAGATTTGAATCTAATACAACTAAATTCGTATCAATTGGTAATCAGAGCTTAGGTTTATCATCTTCAATCGGTAAATCTATCTTTTACTCATCATTCATCACATCGATTTCACCCACACACTCATCGCACCACCCTTCTTGAAAATTCAAAACAAATCAGCAACTTTGAAAATTCATAGCCATTCATCTTACATCGTTTTGCTTTGAAATTTCAGATTTGAGTCCCTTATAACTATTAGTTATATCGAAAAATATAAAAGAAATAAAAAAAAATTTTCGACCAGAAACTTGTGATTTTTGTTCTGGATTAGTTTGAGCTCGGAAAGCTGTGAAATTTGAGCTATAGACTTATTTTGGTGTGATCTTTCTTGGGAAAATATTGAAAAAAATAAAAAAAAATCTGTGCTGTTATCGATTTTTTCCAATAACTAAAAATGTAAGCCAAACCTGCACGAATCTCAATAACTAAAAATGGCTCGGGAATGAAACTTACCGTACCGCTTGAAGGAACTTTCTTTAGTATTTAGTAAAGGAAAGGGCGTATTAGGCTCTTATGCTATAAAAAAAGAGAAAGCTTTTACCCAACTAGTCTTAGATAGAATAGAGAGAGTCAAAGGGTTCCTTCGGAGA
>AWWV01016434.1:0-30510 GCA_001974805.1 Corchorus capsularis
CAAATCTTCTTCAAGTGGGAGGGAATGATGCACCCAAGGCTTATCATGGAAGGAATTATGCGCCAAGGACTTATTATGGACTTGAAGACAAGCATGGAGAGCATGGAAAGGACGTGAAAGGGCTGCAAGGAAGCATGGAGATGTATGAAGATCATGGAGATATCGTTGAGCATGTTCCAAGCACCAAAAAGATGCTATTCGATCCATTGAAGATGTCTAATAGTCCGATGACAAGAGCAAGAGCTAAGAGATTCAAGGATGCACTCATGGGCCTTGTTCGAACCCATCTTGAAGACTTGAAGACCATTGAAGTTCAATTGAAGAGCTTTAGTGATGATTTGGGCAAGAAATTACAAATCAATTACAAGTTCATTACTTTGCTTGCTATTGATTCTAGATGGTCGGATTGACATCATGGCATGAGCCCATTAGCTTTAGTTTGCTTTGTTTGGGCTTAATTTTATCTTAGGTTTGCTTATTTTTAAGTTTGGACCTTATTTGGATTGGGCCTTGGTTGACTAAGTCCAATCCTTGTTTAATTATGTCTTTATTTCCTTTTCCTAGTTGGGCAAGGACTAGTTTTTCCCTAGCCCTTATATTTGGACGAAAATTAGGATTTTGGTTGACCCTATCACTATATAAGGCCACCAATATCTCTTGTAAAAGTTGAAGTTGAGTTGATTAATAAAGTTGAGGTTTTTACACCCAAATTGATTATCTTAGCTTCATTGTTCTAGTTTGAGCAAAGTTAGGGTTCTTCAATCTTGTAGAGTCCTAGCAAGCAATTAGGTTGTCATTCCCTTCATGATAAGCCTTGGGCGCATCAAATTCGACGTGCAATTGGACACCTAAGATCACAAGATTCACAAACAATTAAGCAATCACAACCTAATTGTTTGCTAGGACTCTACAAGATTGAAGAACCCTAAGTTTGCTCAAACTAGAACAATGAAGCTAAGATAATCAATTTGGGAAAATAATCCTCAACTTTATTAATCAACTCAACTTATGTTTTCAAGAGATAAAAGAGCCCTTATATAGGGGAAGGGTTGGCGCATAACATACCCAACTCCTAATCCTATAAGGCGGCATACATAGATGAATCTAGAAACTATCCTAAAATACAACCAATAGGAAAATAGATGAGGATTGGACTTTAATTAAACAAGGCCCAACCCTAATCAAGGTCCAAACTAAATAATTAACTAAACTAAGATAGATTAAAGGCCCAATTGGCCAAATTACACAATGATAAAGCCTAAGGACCATATAGTGTTGTGTTTTCTTCTCAATTTGAGCTCGAACCCTAGCATGAAGTTCCCTAACATAATCGGCCTTCCTTTGTCCATCCATGTCGACTTGCACACTCAAAGGTAAACTCAACAAATCCAATGGGGTTAAAGGATTAAAGCCATACACAGTTTCAAAAGGTGAATGTCCAGTAGTGCTATGTATGCTTCTATTGTATGCAAATTCAACATGAGGTAGACAATCCTCCCAAGTTCTTAAGTTCTTTTTAATTAATGCCCTAAGCAAGGTAGACAAAGTCCTATTAACAACTTCTGTTTGACCATCGGTTTGAGGATGACAAGTAGTAGAAAATAACAACTTAGTACCTAACTTAGCCCATAAAGTTCTTCAAAAGTGACTTAAGAACTTAGCATCTCTATCACTTACAATCGTCTTAGGCATTCCATGTAGTCTAACAATTTCCTTAAAGAATAAATTAGCTACATTAATGGCATCATCTGTTTTAGTACATGCAATGAAGTGAGCCATCTTAGAAAACCTAACAACAACCACAAAGGTAGAATCTTTACCTCTCCTAGAACGAGGTAAACCTAACACAAAGTCCATACTAATATGAGTCCATGGTTCATGAGGAATAGGTAAAGGAGTATACAATCCATGAGGTTTAGATGTTGATTTAGCTTGCAAACAAACAATGCAACTAGCAACATGCTTCCCTACATTATGTCGCATCTTAGGCCAAAAGAAGTGTTCATGCAATATGTCATATGTTCTATCAACTCCAAAGTGACCCATTAAACCCCCCTCATGCGATTCCCTCATGAGCAAGATGTGCAAAGAACAAGAAGGCACACACAATCTAGATTCTTTAAACAAAAATCCATCATGCTTATAATACTGTCCAAATCCAGAGTCTTCACATGCTTTAAAGATTTCACTAAAGTAAACATCACTAGCATATAATTCCTTAATATACTCAAAACCAAGAAACTTAGAATCAAGCATGGAAAGTAAAACGTACCTCCTTGATTTCTCACAAGAGCATACAACTCTTTGTCATAGGTTGGATAGTTCAATGCAGCCCCATTCAATTTCTCACTAAAATATGTCACGGGCTTCCCACCTTGCATCAAAACAGCTCCGATTTCAACCCCTGACGCATCACATTCAATCTCAAAAGTATTGTTAAAGTTAAGTAAAACAAGCAAAGGAGCATTAGTTAGTTTTTCCTTCAAGGTCTCAAATGCTTCTTGTTGTTCTTTTCCCAACTTGAATGGTGCATTCTTCTTCATCACACTTGTAATAGGAGCGGCTAAGGTGCTAAAGTCCTTAACAAACCTCCTATAGAATCCGGCTAGTCCATGAAAAGATCTCACTTGACCAACGTTGGTGGGGGATGGCCAATCCTTGTTAGCTTTGATCTTCTCCTCATCAACTTCTATACCTCCTTGCGATGACACCACAAAACCAAGAAAAACAAGCTTGTTTGTGCAAAAGGTGCACTTCTTAAGGTTAGCATACAATTTCTCAACCCTAAGTACATCTAACACACATCTTAGATGCCTAACATGCTCATCTAGGTTTCGGCTATACACAAGTATATCATCAAAATAAAACAACAACAAACTTCCCAATAAAAGCTCTTAAAACATGATTCATTAATCGCATGAATGTACTAGGTGCATTAGTCAATCCAAAAGGCATAACTAACCTATCATACAACCCTAAATTAGTTTTAAAGGCAGTTTTCCATTGATCACCCTCTTTCATGCGAATTTGATGATAGCCACTCTTAAGATCAATCTTAGAAAATAAGCAAGCACCATGCAATTCATCAAGCATATCATCTAATCTAGGAATAGGGTGACGATACTTTACCGCTATGTTGTTTATTGCCTTACAATCAACACACATTCTCCAAGTTCCATTCTTTTTAGGAACAAGCAAAACAGGAAATGCACATGGAGAACGGCTTTCACGCACAAACCCCTTTTGAAGTAGTTCACCAATTTGCTTCTCCAATTCCTTTGTTTCTTCAGGATTTGTCCTATAAGCTGGCTGATTAGGTATTTGTGCCCTAGGGATGAAGTCAATTTGATGTTCAATCCCCCTAATTGGTGGTAAACCACTAGGTTTCACTCAAAAGAGAAACAATGTTGCTTGGAAGCTCGCTTTCCAAGTGGTTAGTGCTCACAAGTGTATATTTAAGTAAAAGTAAGATCAAAATAGAATTATCATTCAAAACTTCTTTAATCTCACTCTTAGTAGCTAACATACAATCCTTATTAACCTTCTTAGAACTGGCATGCTTATCAACTAAATCACAATTCACATCTAAATTAGCATGATTAGTCTTTTCTTTAGCCCAAAATTCCGAATCCAACCTAGCAAAGTCCTCTTTCAATTTTAATTGATCCTTTAAAGCTTCTTGAGGTGATAACGGAATAAAAGTAAAGGGCTTCTTACCACACATGAGAGTATACTTGTTCGTCTCACCATCATGTTGGACTTTGTTGTCATATTGCCATGGTCGACCAAGTAGTACATGACATGCTTGCATGGGCAAAATATCACACAAAACATCTCCTTTGTACCTGCCCAAAGAAAGAGAAACTAAAACTTGTTTGTTAACCCTAATCTCCTCTTTATCGTTGATCCAACCTAAGCTATAAGGTTTAGGGTGTTTGGTAGTGGGTAATTGCATCTCCTTCACCAAATAAACACTAGCTATGTTTGTACAACTCCCACCATCAATAATCACACTACTAGGCTTCCCATTCACATACATCCTAGTATGAAACAAGTTCTCTCTTTGATTGTTCACATCCTCTTTCACATAAGCACTCAAAGTTCTCCTAGCAACCAAACTCTTAAGTGCAAAACCATCACCATTATCACTATGCGGATTACCTTCATCATCCCCATCACCACTAGATCCTAGTGTAAACTCTTCATCTTCACTTTCGATTTCTCCTTGTTCATTCATAAACATCACTTTCTTGTTAACACAATCCTTAGCATAGTGTCCAAAGCCTTGACACTTGAAACACTTAACATGATTCTTAGAAAATGAACTCGATGAAGACTTAGAATCGGTTTTGGGAGTAGCTCCCTTTTGCGCCAACTCCTTCTCTTTGGATGATTTCTCATCTTTCTTGATTGGAGTTTTCCATGAACTTGATGATGATGCAAAGCTCTTCTTATTCCTCTTTACTTGACTTTCGGCCTTCAAAGCATGTTGAAGCAACTCTTCAACATCATAGTGTTGTTGCATCTCCACAGTGTCATGAATTTCCCTATTCAACCCCGCCAAAAACCTTGCGATGGTGGCTTGTGGAGTGATACGAATCTAGTTGTATTAGATTCAAATCTACCCTTTGAATATCCACCAAAGTCGACTTAATTTTCTTCAACTTATAGATGTGTATGTCGATGACCTTCACAAGGCTATTCCTCCTCTTTCGTCGGACTTAAGCGCTCAATTAGACCTGTAATTGAACTCTCAAGATCACAAGATTCACAAACAATTAAGCAATCACAACCTAATTGTTTGCTAGGACTCTACAAGATTGAAGAACCCTAAGTTTGCTCAAACTAGAACAATGAAGCTAAGATAATCAATTTGGGAAAATAATCCTCAACTTTATTAATCAACTCAACTTATGTTTACAAGAGGGGGATGGTCCCTTTATATAGTGGTGGGGGACGCACTTCTCCCTAATCCTAAAGCCATAAGGGCGGCATAAACATAAAGGAAGGGACAAGGAAATAGCCTTCTCCTTGTCCTACTAGGAAAAGTAAATAACATTACATGATTAAGCAAGGATTGGACTTAGTCAAACAAGGCCCAACCCAATGTCTTCTAAACTAAATAAATAGCTAAACTAAGATAGAATAAAGGCCCAATTAGCCGAATTACACAATGCTAAAGCCTAAAACTCATCGATTTCAAGTAAGGTGAATACCTTGGAATCAATGGGAATATTCTTGGTGATGTCGACTTCAATGCTCTCCAATTGGTTTTCAATGGACTCTAAACCTCCAAGATGAGATCTAACAAAGCCCAATAAAGCTTCCTTGAACCCTTTAGCCCGAGCCCTAGTCATTGGACCTTGCGGAATAGCTAAGGGATCAAATGGCCGGTTGTGGCCGGATGGTCCGTGCGATGTCCCATGCGTTGGCCGGTTGTGGCCGGTTGCCCCATGCGTTACTCCATGCGATGCTCCATGCGTTGGCCGGTCATGGCCGGTTGCTCCATGCGATGGTGACCGGTCCTCAATTCCATGCTCCGCCAAGCTTGTGTTCAATCCGGGATCTTCCGTGGCATCTTCTTGAATCTCCAAGACATCTCCATGTTTATCCAAGACATGATCTCCAATGGCTCCATTGTGTTTTCTTATCAATTTGTGCGCGAACCCTAGCATGAAGTTCTCTAACATAGTCGGCCTTCCTTTTTCCATCCATGTCGACTTGCACACTCAAAGGTAAACTCAACAAATCCAATGGGGTTAAAGGATTAAAGCCATACACAGTTTCAAAAGGTGAATATCCAGTGGTGCTATGTAGGCTTCTATTGTATGCAAATTCAACATGAGGTAGACAATCCTCCCAAGTTCTTAAGTTCTTTTCAATTAAAGCTCTAAGCAACGTAGACAAAGTCCTATTAACTACCTCGGTTTGGCCAACGATTTGAGGATGACAAATAGTTGAAAATAACAACTTAGTACCTAGCTTTTCCCACAAAGTTCTCGAAAAGCGACTTAAGAACTCAACAAATCGTCCTAGGCATTCCATGTAGTCTAAAAATTTCCTTAAAGAACAAATTAGCTACATTAATGGCATCATCCGTTTTAGTACATGCAATAAAGTGTGCCATCTTAGAAAACCTATCAACAACCACAAAGATAGAATCTTTACCTCTCTTAGAACGAGGTAATCCTAACACAAAGTCCATACTAATATGAGTCCATGGTTCATGAGGAATAGGCAAAGGAGTATACAATCCATGCGGTTTAGAAGTAGATTTAGCTTGTAAACAAACAATGCAACTAGCAACATACTTCCCTACATCATGTCGCATCTTAGGCCAAAACAAGTGCTCATGCAATATGTCATATTTTCTATCAACTCCAAAGTGACCCATTAAAACCCCTTCATGCGATTCCCTCAAAAGCAAGATGCTCAAAGAACAAGAAGGCACACACAATCTAGATTCCTTAAACAAAAATCCATCATGCATATAATACTTTTCAAATCCAGAATTTTCACATGCTTTAAAGATTTCACCAAAAGAAACATCACTAGCATAAAATTCCTTAATATACTCAAATCCAAGAAACTTAGAATCAAGCATGGAAAGTAAGACATACCTTCTTGATAAAGCATCGGCTACAACATTCTCCTTACCTTGTTTGTATCGCACAACATAAGGAAAAGACTCAATGAATTTGCTCCACTTAGCATGTCTTTTGTTCAACTTTTGTTGGCCTCTTAAATACTTCAAGCTTTCATGATCCGTATGAATCACAAATTCCTTAGGCCATAGGTAGTGTTGCCAAGTTTGCAACGCCCTCACAAGAGCATACAACTCTTTGTCATAAGTTGGATAATTCAATGCAGCCCCATTCAATTTCTCACTAAAGTATGCGACGGGCTTCCCACCTTGCATAAAAACAGCGCCAATTCCAACCCCTGATGCATCACATTCAATCTCAAAAGTATTGTTAAAGTTAGGTAAAACAAGCAAAGGAGCATTAGTTAGTTTTTCCTTCAAGGTCTCAAATGCTTCTTGTTGTTCTTTTCCCCACTTGAATGGTGCATTCTTCTTCATCACACTTGTAATAGGTGCGGCTAAGGTGCTAAAGTCCTTAACAAACCTCCTATAGAATCCGGCTAGTCCATGAAAAGATCTTAGTTGTCCAACGTTGGTGGGTGTTGGCCAATCTTTGATTGCCTTGATCTTTTCCTCATCAACCTCTATACCTTGCGATGAAACCACAAAACCAAGAAAAACAAGTTTGATTATGCAAAATGTGCACTTCTTAAGGTTAGCATACAATTTCTCAATCCTAAGTACATCTAACATACATCTCAGATGCCTAACATGCTCATCTAGGTTTCGGCTATAGACAAGTATATCATTAAAATAAACAACAACAAACTTGCCAACAAAAGCTCTTAAAACATGATTCATTAATCGCATGAATGTACTAGGTGCATTAGTCATTCCAAAAGGCATAACTAACCATTCATACAACTATAATTTAGTTTTAAAGGCAGTTTTCCATTGATCACCCTCTTTCATGCGAATTTGATGATAGCCACTCTTAAGATCAATCTTAGAAAATAAACAAGCACCATGCAATTCATCTAGCATATAATCTAATATAGGAATAGGTTGACGATACTTTACCATTATGTTGTTTATTGCCCTACAATCAACACACATTCTTCAAGTTCCATCCTTCTTAGGAACAAGCAAAACAGGAACTGCACATGGAGAAAGGCTTTCACGTACAAATCCCTTTTGAAGTAACTCACCAACTTGCTTCTCCAATTCCTTTGTTTCTTCAGGATTTGTTCTATAAGCTGGCTTGTTAGGTATTTGCGCTCCTGGGATGAAGTCAATTTGATGCTGAATTCCCCTAATTGGCGGCAAACCACTAGGAATCTCCTCCGGAAACACATCTACATAATCACTCAAAAGAGAAACAATGTTGCTTGGAAGCTCTCTTTCCAAGTCGTTAGTAGCAACAAGTGTATTCTTAAGCAAAAGTAAGATCAAAACAAAATTATCATTCAAAGCTTCTTTAATCTCACTCTTAGTAGCTAACATACACTCCTTAACAACTTTCTTAGAACTAGCATGCTTATCAACTAAATCAGATTTGCTTTCAACGCAATTCACATTCAAATTAGCATGTTTAGCCTTTTCTTTAGCCCTACAATCGGATTCCATCTTAGCAAACTCCTCTTTCAATTTCAATTGATCTTTTAAAGCTTCTTGAGGTGATAAAGGAATCAAAGTAATAGGACGCTTACCACATGTAAAGGAATACTTATTTGTCTCACCATCATGATGGACCTTGTTGTCATATTGCCATGGTCGACCAAGTAAAACATGGCATGCTTGCATTGGAAGTACATCGCATAGCACCTCACCATTGTACCTGCCCAAAGAAAGAGAAACTAAAACTTGTTTGTTAACCTTAATCTCCTCTCTATCATTGAACCATCCTAAACTATAAGGTTTAGGGTGTTTGGTGGTAGGCAACGATAACTCCTTCACTAAGTACACACTAGCTATGTTTGTACAACTCCCTCCATCGATGATCACACTACTAGGCTTCCCATTCGCATACATCCTAGTATGAAACAAATTCTCCCTTTGATTTTGCACATCTCCTTTAACATAGGCACTTAAAGTTCTTCTTGCAACTAAATTCAAGAGTGCTGATGTTGAACTATCATCATCATCCTCATCGTCATAAGTAAGTCCCCTTTCATCGCCTCCATCACCACTAGATCCTAGTGCTAAGTCTTCATCTTCACTCACAATATCGTCATGTTCATTAAAATACAAGACTTTCTTGTTAACACAATCCTTAGCATAGTGTCCAAATCCTTGACACTTGAAGCACTTAACATAACTCTTAGAAGATGAACTTGATGAAGACTTAGAATCGGTTTTAGGGGCAGCTCCCTTTTGCGCCAACTCCTTCTCTTTAGATGACTTGTCATCCTTCTTGATTGGAGTTTTCCATGAGCTTGATGATGATGCAAAGCTCTTCTTATTCCTCTAAACTTGGCTTTCGGCCTTCAAAGCATGTTGAAGCAATTCTTCAACATCATAGTGTTGTTGCATCTCCACAATATCATGAATTTCTCTATTCAACCCCGCCAAAAACCTTGCGATTGTGGCTTGTGGAGCTTCATCAACTTCTGATACGAATCTAGTTGTATATCGGACCAAATCCACCTTAGAGACCCGCCTAAGGTCAACTTGAATCACCAAACTTCTAGATGAGTATGTCGACAATTTTCACTTGATAAATCCTCCTTCGCTCGTCGGCCTTAGACCCCCAAGTCGACCTGCACTTGAACACCTAAGTTTACAAGATTCACAAACAATTAAGTAATCACAACCTAATTGTTTGCTAGGACTCTACAAGATTGAAGAACCCTAAGTTTTCTCAAACTAGAACAATGAAGCCAAATAATCGATATGGGTGTGTAAACCTCTCAACTTTATTAATAACTCGACTTATGTTTTCAAGAGATAAAAGAGCCCTTATATAGGGGAGGGGTTGGCGCATAACCTACTCCAATCCTTATAAGGGGCGACAATACATAAAGGAAGGAACAAGGAAATAGCCTACTTGATCTTGTCGTCTATGACCATAAAAATAATCCCCACATAAACTAACTATAATAGCTAGGGCAAGTAGGGGTAGAATCCCACAGAGAAGGGTTATGCGATGAACGATATAAAGAAAGAAAAATCTTTTTCAAAAATCAAATAGAAAACAGGGGATTTAAAGAAATTAATTATAAAGAAAACAATTAAACTAAAAATCAAAGCAAAGCAAATTAAATCTAAATCTAAATCTAAAGCAGAATATAACACAAACAATAATTATAAAGCATACTTCTTCTCCAGTGGTATGATTCAATCAGATTAACTATGGATCATCGACTTAAAAGGTGAATTAAGCATCTTATTCTTGACTGACAACTGATATAGGTTTCCCAACATGTATTTTAGATAAGAGGTCGCTTAAAGCTGCAGTTATCCCTTTTATTCCTTCAGCAATCGATTACTTTCTTAGGGCTTAAAGATCACTTAAGAACAAAGCATTAAGATTAATTAATTTTACACACATGCCTACAAAGTAGAACCATACGAAGAGAAATTTCTCCCCCTCCGATAGACAAATACCCATTAAGCAGCGATTAAACAAACCTAATTTACTACATACAATCAAACTTGAGTGATTAATTCTAAGCTTGATCTAGCCATAGATCTTCCTCTTACATTGTTAGTGCCCACATAACTCAAATAAGATTCAGAATCATAAAATTATTCTAGGGTTTTGACTACTATCATCAAGAACTTAACACAAAATTATAAGTATAGAAATCTCACCATAATCAATTGATTGAATTCACCAAAGGATCAGAAGTATTAAGGATTTAGCTACTCATGGACTTAGGAAAATCCATGAGAGGCATAAGAATACTTACAGAACTCAGGAGGAACGATTTCTCCTCCTTGAAACCCTAGGGACGTCGCACCCCTCTATGGCTAGAGAGGGTGTCGACTTCGCCCTTCTAAAACTAGAGAAAACCTAAAAACTAAAGAATGGTAGAAAAAGAATAAAACTATATGAGAGATAAACTGTGTGTGTAAGTGAGATTTGTGATACAAGAGGCGGTTATTTATAGTGGAGGATAGGGGTAGGATGGTTTAGCCATGACTTGGACTACAAGTTGGATTAGGTGTCATCCTAGAGTAGAATCCAAGTCAAAAGAGGATTCTGGAATTTTCTGGAATCTGGCAGAAACTTCGACGTCGAATTCGGGCTTGAAGATGGTAGATCTGGGCTTTGCACTTCAAAATAAAGTTGTAGAGCTCGGAGTTAGCTTTCCAACGGCTACTCATGGGCTTAAAACAGACATCTGAGCAGAAAGTTATGGCCTTTCTACGAAGACTGCGCTGAAACCGGGCTTATATCGCAAATCTGTGGGATTATTGCGGGATTTGGATATTCTTTTGGATATTAGGCCTACAAATTGGGATTTTAACTCCAATTATAGGTTTATATGGGTTGAGTATATTCCCATATAAATTATCCAAAAATCCTCAACTTCAGGGCTTCTTCTGGGCTTGACTTCAATCCTTTGCAATAAAGCTCAAAATCTTCAATTTTTACTTCTTGAATTAATTCTTCAATTGTCTTCAAATCTTCAAAATATCTTCAATCACGAACTTCATATCTTCAAATCTTCATTCCAAATGGCTAAATCCATAGTTGAGTAAAAAGTCTCCAAAATAGCTCCAAAAAGAGTGAAAAACAATAAGTTTTCACTTTTCTTGTCTTCAAGACCTAAAAACACAAATACTAGCAAAATAGGGTAAAAACACATATAAAAATAGTAAAAAGTATATAAAAATAGCTATAAGAACATGCGTAATTTGAGCTCGATCACTACTCCTTGTCCTACTAGGAAAAGTAAATAACATTACATAATTAAGCAAGGATTGGACTTAGTCAAACAAGGCCCAACCCAATGTCTTCTAAACTAAATGAATAACTAATCAAAGATAGAATAAAGGCCCAAGAGGCCGAATTACACAATGCTAAGCCTAATGCTCATCGATATCAAGTAAGGTGAACAACTTGGATTCGATGGGAATATTCTTGGTGATGTCGACTTCAATGGACTCTAAACCTCCAAGATGAGATCTTACAAAGCCCAATAAGGCTTCCTTGAACCTTTTAGCCCAAGCCCTAGTCATTGGACCTTGCGGAATAGCTAAAGGGTCTAGTGGCCGGTTGTGGCCGGATGGCCTGTGCGATGGCCCGTGCGTTGGCCGGTTGTGGTCGGATGGCTCGTGCGATGGCCCGTGCGATGTCCCATGCGTTGGCTGGTCATGGCCGGTTGCTCCATGCGATCATGGCCGGTCCTCAACTCCTTGCTCCAAATCCATGCGATTCCCTCAAAAGCAAGATGCGCAAAGAACAAGAAGGCACACACAATCTAGATTCCTTAAACAAAAATCCATCATGCTTATAATACTTTCCAAATCCAGAATTTTCATATGCTTTAAATATTTCACCAAAATAAACATCACTAGCATATATTTCCTTAATATACTCAAAACCAAGAAACTTAGAATCAAGCATGGAAAGTAAGACATACCTTCTCGATAAAGCATCGGCTACAACATTCTCCTTACCTTGTTTGTATCGCACAACATAAGGAAAAGACTCAATGAATTCGCTCCACTTAGCATGTCTTTTGTTCAACTTTTGTTGGCCTCTTAAATACTTTAAGCTCTCATGATCTGTATGAATCCCAGATTCCATAGGCCAAAGGTAGTGTTGCCAAGTTTGCAATGCTCTCACAAGAGCATACAACTCTTTGTCATAGGTTGGATAATTCAATGCAGCCCCATTCAATTTTTCACTAAAGTATGCGACGGGCTTCCCACCTTGCATCAAAACAGCTCCAATTCCAACCCCTGATGCATCACATTCAATCTCAAAAGTATTGTTAAAGTTAGGTAAAACAAGCAAAGGAGCATTAGTTAGTTTTTCTTTCAACGTCTCAAATGCTTCTTGTTGTTCATCTCCCCACTTGAATGGTGCATTCTTCTTCATAACACTTGTAATAGAGGCGGCTAAGGTGCTGAAGTCCTTAACAAACCTCCTATAGAATCCGGCTAGTCCATGAAAAGATCTCACTTGTCCAACGTTGGTGGGTGTTGGCCAATCTTTGATTGCCTTGATCTTTTCCTCATCAACCTCTATACCTTGCGATGAAACCACAAAACCAAGAAAAACAAGCTTGTTTGTGCAAAAGGTGCAATTCTTAAGGTTAGCATATAATTTCTCAACCCTAAGTACATCTAACACACATCTTAGATGCCTAACATGCTCATCAAGGTTTCGGCTATACACAAGTATATCATCAAAATAAACAACAACAAACTTGCCAATAAAAGCTCTTAAAACATGATTCATTAATCGCATGAATGTACTAGGTGCATTAGTCAATCCAAAAGGCATAACTAACCATTCATACAACCCTGATTTAGTTTTAAAGGCAGTTTTCCATTCATCACCCTCTTTCATGCGAATTTGATGATAGCCACTCTTAAGATCAATCTTAGAAAATAAACAAGCACCATGCAATTCATCTAGCATATCATCTAATCTAGGAATAGGGTGACGATACTTTACCGTTATGTTGTTTATTGGCCTACAATCAACATACATTCTCCAAGTCCCATCTTTCCTAGGAACAAGCAACACAGGAACGACACATGGAGAAAGGCTTTCACGCACAAAACCTTTTTTAAGTAGCTCACCAACTTGCTTCTCCAATTCCTTTGTTTCGTCAGGATTTGTCCTATAAGCTGGCTTATTTGGAATTTGCGCCCCATGGATGAAGTCAATTTGATGTTTAATCCCCCTAATGGGTGGTAAACCACTATGAATCTCCTTAGGAAACACATCTACATAATCACTCAAAAGAGAAACAATGTTGCTTGGAAGCTCACTTTCCAAGTGGTTAGTGCTCACAAGTGTATATTTAAGCAAAAGCAAGATCAAAACAGAATTATCATTCAAAGCTTCTTTAATCTCACTCTTAGTAGCTAACATACACTCCTTATTAACTCTCTCAGAACTAACATGCTTTTCAACTAAATCGCAATTCACATCTAATTTAGCATGATTAGTCTTTTCTTTAGCCCTAAATTCCGAATCTAACTTAGCGAAATTCTCTTTCAATTTCAATTGATCTTTTAAAGCCTCTTGAGGTGATAATGGAATAAAAGTAAAGGGCTTCTTACCACACATAAGAGTATATTGGTTCGTCTCACAATCATGTTGAACCTTGTTGTCATATTGCCATGGTCGTCCAAGTAGCACATGGCATGCTTGCATGGGTAAGATATCGCACAATACATCTCCTTTGTACCTGCTCAAACAAAGAGAAACTAAAACTTGCTTGTTAACCCTAATTTCCTCCTTATCGTTAATCCAACCTAAGCTATAGGGTTTAGGGTGTTTCGTAGTGGGTAATTGAATCTCCTTCACCAAATAAACACTAGATATGTTTGTACAACTCCCACCATCAATAATCACACTACTAGGCCTCCCATTCGCATACATCTAGATTGTGTGTGCCTTCTTGCTCATTGCATTACGTTCTTGTGAGGGAATCGCATGAAGGGGGTTTAATGGGTCACTTTGGAGTTGATAGAACTTATGAGATATTGCATGAACACTTCTTTTGGCCTAAGATGCGATATGATGTAGGAAATCATGTTTCTAGTTGCATTGTTTGTTTGCAAGCTAAATGATACGAATCTAGTTGTATTAGATTCAAATCTACCCTTTGAATATCCACCAAAGTCAACTTGATCTTCTTCAACTCCTAGATGTGTATGTCGATAACCTTCACAAGGCTATACCTCCTCTTTCGTCGGACTTAAGCACTCAATTAGACCTGCAATTGAACTATCAAGATCACAAGATTCACAAACAATTAAGCAATCACAACCTAATTGCTTGCTAGGACTCTACAAAATTGAAGAACCCTAAGTTTGCTCAAACTAGAACAATGAAGCTTAGATAATCAATTTGGGTGTATAAACCTCAACTTTATTAATCAACTCAACTTGTGTTAACAAGAGGGGGATGTTCCGTTTATATAGTAGTAGGGGACGCACCTTTCACTAATCCTAAAGCCGTAAGGGCGGCATAAACATAAAGGAAGGAACAAGGAAATAACCTACTCCTTGTCCTACTAGGAAAGTAAATAACATTACATAATTAACCAAGGATTGGACTTAGTCAAACAAGGCCCAACCCAATGTCTTCTAAACTAAATAAATAGCTAAACTAAGATAAAATAAAATCCCATGAAGCCGAATTACACAATGCTAAAGCCTAATGCTCATCGATTTCAAGTAAGGTGAACACCTTGGAATCGATGGGAATATTCTTGGTGATGTCGACTTCAATGCTCTCCAATTGTTCTTCAATGGACTCTAAACCTCCAAGGTGAGATCTAACAAAGCCCAATAAAGCTTCCTTGAACCTTTTAGCCCGAGCCCTTGTCATTGGACCTTGCGGAATGGCTAAAGGGTCGAATGGCCGGTTGTGGCCGGATGGCCCGTGCGATGTCCCATGCGTTGGCCGGTTGTAGCCGGTTGCCCCATGCTTTGCTCCATGCGTTGGCCATTCATGACCGGTTGCTCCATGCGATGGTGACCGGTCCTCAACCCCTTGCCCCGCCGAGCTTGTGTTCAATCCGGGATCATCCGTGGCACCTTCTTGAATCTCCAAGACATCTCCATGTTTGTCCAAGACATGATCTCCAATGGCTCCATTGTGCTCTACTAAGCCATGATAAGCCCTTGGCGCATCATTGCCTCTCCCTTGAAAAGGATTTGTCCTCAAATCTGCATCACTATCAAACAAGGATAAGTCTGAAACATTAAAAGTAGCACTTAGATTGCCATATTCACTAGGATGATCTAGCTTGTATGAGTTGTTATTAATCCTGTCCAAGACTTGGAATGGACCATCTCCACGAGATAAGAGCTTAGACTTTCTTTTTTCAAGGAACCTCTCCTTCCGTAGATGCAACCAAACCCAATCCCCGGGTTCAAAGATGACTTCCTTGCGCCCTTTGTTAGCATTCTTCATGTAGTGTTGTGTTTTCTTTTCAATTTGTGCGCGAACCCTAGCATGAAGTTCTCTAACATAATCGGCCTTCCTTTGTCAATCCATGTCGACTTGCACACTCAAAGGTAAACTCAACAAATCCAATGGGGTTAAAGGATTAAAGCCATACATAGTTTCAAAAGGTGAATATCCAGTGGTGCTATGTATGCTTCTATTATATACAGATTCGACATGAGGTAGACAATCCTCCCAAGTTCTTAAGTTCTTTTTAATTAAAGTCCTAAGCAAAGTAGACAAAGTCCTATTAACTACCTCGGTTTGACCATTTGTTTGAGGATGACAAGTAGTAGAAAATAACAACTTAGTACATATCTTAGCCCATAAAGTTCTCCAAAAGTGACTTAAGAACTTAGCATCTCTATCACTTACAATTGGCCTAGGCATTCCATGTAGTCTAACAATTTCTTTAAAGAACAAATTAGCTACATTAATGGCATCATCCGTTTTAGTACATACAATAAAGTGAGCCATCTTAGAAAACCTATCAACAACTACAAAGATAGAATCATTACCTCTCTTAGAACAAGGTAAACCTAACACAAAGTCCATGCTAATATGAGTCCATGGTTCATGAGGAATAGGCAAAGGAGTATACAAACCATGCGGTTTAGAAGTACATTTAGCTTGCAAACAAACAATGCAACTAGCAACATACTTCCCTACATCATGTCGCATCTTAGGCCAAAAGAAGTGTTCATGCAATATATCATATGTTCTATCAACTCCAAAGTGACCCATTAATCCCCCTTCATGCGATTCCCTCAACAGCAAGATGCGCAAAGAACAAGAAGGCACACACAATCTAGATTCCTTAAACAAAAATCCATCATGCTTATAATACTTTCCAAAACCAGAATTTTCACATGCTTTAAAGATTTCACCAAAAGAAACATCACTAACATACAATTCCTTAATATACTCAAATCCAAGAAACTTAGAATCAAGCATGGAAAGTAAGACATACCTCCTTGATAAAGCATCGGCTACCACATTCTCCTTAGCTTGTTGTATCGCACAACATAAGGAAAAGACTCAATGAATTCGTATTGAACATAACGCACAGCATATAGAGCGAGTTCAATCTCTCTAATGGATGGCAATCCTCTAGGAATTTTCTCATAAAAGTAAGCAACAAAATTCCCTTCTTGCATCAAAACAACTCCAATTCCTACAATATTACTTATAGGAAACACAATTTTGCTTGGAAGTTCTCTTTCCAAGTCGTTAGTAGCAACAAGTGTATTTTTAAGTAAAAGCAAGATCAAAACAGAATTATTATTCAAAGCATTCTTAATCTCACACTTAGTAGTTAACATACACTCTTTAACAACTTCCTTAGAAATCTGTTTCTCATCACCCAAAACAGATTTATTTTCAATGCCATCAACCAAAACAGAATTATTTGCAATGTTATGATCAACAAAAACAGGATTATTTGCAATGCTATGATCAACCAAAACAAAATTATTTTTAATGCTATGTTCAACCAAAACAGAATTGTTTTCATCACAATTAGCATCCAAAACAGATTTAGTTTCATCTCAAACAACACCTAAAACAAATTTAGTGTCATTGCAAACAACACTCAAATTAGGTTTAGTATCATCCCAAACAACATCTAAAACACTCTTTTCAACTAAGGCTATTTTATCATCAAAATAATCATCAATTTTAGGTTCAGATTTACCCTTTTCTTTAGCCCTAAATTCAGCAACCAATTTAGCAAAATCATCTCTCACTTTAATTTCATCTTTTAAGGCTTCTTGAAGTGATAAAGGAATTAAAGAGATAGGCTTCTTACCACAAATGAAGCAATACCTATTGGTCTCACCATCATGATGAACTTTGTTGTCAAATTGCCAAGGTCGACCAAGTAGTACATGGCATACTTGCATGGGTAAGACATCACACAAAACGTCTCCCTTGTACCTGCCCAAAGAAAGAGAAACTAAAACTTGTTTGTTAACACTAATTTCTTCTTTATCATTGAAACATCCTAAGCTATAGGGTTTAGGATGATTAGAAGTAGGTAGTTGTAACTCTTTCACCAAATAATCACTAACTATGTTTTTACAACTCTTCCCATCTTTAATCACACTACTAGGATTCCCATTTGCATACATCCTAGTGTGAAACAAATTCTTCCTTTTAACATCCCCTTTCACATAGGCTCTCAAAGTTCTCCTATCTACCAAACAAAGTAAAGCTAACTCATTACCATCCACATTAGAATCTAGGCTAAAATTACCCTCTTTTACTCGTTGCATTTTATCAATCATGGTATCCACTCTTTGTATCATAGTTTGTAACATGGTAGCCAATTTGGCTTGGTCTTGTTCTCCTTCCATGGTACCTATAAAAAGAACAAAAATTAGTAGTAAAAATCCTCACAAGTGTGTGTGTGATTATACCTTTGACTTGTGCTCTCGTGTTTTGCACTCAAATTCCTATGGATTGGCGATCCACTACTCTCTTAATATAATCTCACAAGATTATGCCTTTTACTAGCTTTCAATAGGCCTAATAAGAGCAACTCTTAGAGCACTCCTTTCTTCTCGTGACCTACTTGAGGAACAAACAATTAGTAGCAAAATTATTGTGAATCAAAGGAAAGTGATCTTAAACCAAACCAAACCACTTATGCAGGCTCCTTATGTCGAATTCCTTCTCCAAAGTTGTTGCACAAAATCTCAATTCAAGCACAATTCAAACAACCAAATCGATTAGTAAAACCCTAGTACCACTTAATTCCAATTTTATACCACTTGTCTGCAATAGGGTTTGTAACCTGAAATTGTTCAAATTAAATCTCAATTCACAGCAAAAGCAACCCAAGGATCTCAATTACACAATCAATTAGGGCTAATTGCAACTAAGTAGATCAATTGCACAAGAAAACCCTAATCCCCAAATTTCCCAAACTAAAAAACCTAGTTTCTGTAAAAAATCGATAACAGCACAGATTTTTTTGATTTTTTTGAGTATTTTTCCCAGAAAAACCACACTAATAGCAGTCTAGATCTCAAATTTACAAGTTTCTGGTCGAAATTTTTTTTTTATTTTTTTGATATTTTTCGATATAACTGCTAGTTATAAGGAACTCAAATCTGAAATTTCAAAGAAAAAAGATGTAAAATGAATCAGCTATGAATTTTCAAAGTTTCTGAATATTTGAAATTTTTAAGAAGGTGGTGCGATAAGAGTGTGAGTGAATTTTGATGGATGAAACTTGATGAATGATGAAAAGAAGGATAGATTTACCGATTGAATATCCACCAAAGTCGACTGGATCTTCTTCAACTCCTAGATGTGTATGTCGATGACCTTCACAAGGCTATACCTCCTCTTTCGTCAGACTTAAACACTCAATTAGACCTGCAATTGAACTCTCAAGATCACAAGATTCACAAACAATTAAGCAATCACAACCTAATTACTTTCTAGGACTCTACAAAATTGAAGAACCCTAAGTTTGCTCAAACTAGAACAATGAAGCTAAGATAATCAATTTGGGTGTATAAACCTCAACTTTATTAATCAACTCAACTTGTGTTCACAAGAGGGGGATGGTCCCTTTATATAGTAGTAGGGGACGCACCTCTCCCTAATCCTAAAGCCATAAGGGCGGCATAAACATAAAGGAAGGAACAAGGAAATAGCCTACTCCTTGTCCTACTAGGAAAAGTAAATAACATTACATAATTAATGTTATGCGATGAAGGGTGGTGCGATGAGTGTGTGGGTGAAATCGATGTGATGATTGATGAGTAAAAAGATAGATTTACCGATTGAAGATGATAAACCTAAGCTCTGATACCAATTGATACGAATCTAGTTGTAAATTGGTCCAAATCCACCTTAGAGACCTGCCTAAAAGATCAACTTGAATCACCAAACTTCTAGATGAGTATGTCGACAATCTTCACTTGATAAATCTTCCTTCGTTCGTCGGCCTTAGACCGTCAAGTTGACATGCACTTGAACACCTAAGATCACAAGATTCACAAACAATTTAGCAATCACAACCTAATTGTTTGCTAGGACTCTATAAGATTGAAGAACCCTAAGTTTGCTCAAACTAGAACAATGAAGCTAAAGCCATAAGGGCAACATAAACATAAAGGAAGGAATAAGGAAATAGCCTACTCCTTGTCCTACTAGGAAATGTAAATAACATTACATAATTAAGCAAGGATTGGGCTTAGTCAAACAAGGCCCAACCCAATGTCTTCTAGACTAAATAAATAACTAATCTAAGATAGAATAAAGGCCCATGTGGCTAATGACACAACATAAGAACTAATGATCATCGATTTCAAGTAAAGTGATGAACTTGGAATCGATGGGAATATTCTTGGTGATGTCGACTTCAATGCTCTCCAATTGTTCTTCAATGGACTCCAAACCTCCAAGATGAGATCTAACAAAGCCCAATAAAGGTTCCTTGAACCTTTTAGCCCGAGCCCTTGTCATTGGACCTTGCGGAATGGCTAAAGGGTCAAATGGCCGGTTGTGCCTGGATGGCTCATGCGATGGCCGGTTGTGGCCGGTTGGTGCTCCATGCGATGGCCGGTTGTGGCCGGTTGGTGCTCCATGCGATGGCCGGTTGTGGCCGGTTGCTCCATGCGATGTCACATGCGATGGCCGGTCATATAGCCGATGTTGCGCGGCTTCTCTAAGCAATGGCCGGTCACATGCGATGCTTCCAACTCCATGCTCTTCCAAGCTTGCATTCGTGACATCTCCATGTAAATCCAAGACATGATCTTCATTATCTCCAATGTGCTATTCTAAGCCATGATAAGCCCTTGGCGCATCAACTAGATTCGTATCAATTGGTATCAGAGCATAGGTTGTCATCCTCAATCGGTAAATCTATCATTCTATCCTTCTATTCATCATTCATCAAGTTTTCATCCATCAAAATTCATCAAAGTTCTTATCGCATCACCTTCATGAAAAATTCAAAAAATTCAGAAACTTTGAAAATTCATAGCCGATTCATCTTAACTCTGTTTGCTTTGAAATTTCAGATTTGAGTTCCTTATAACTAGTAGTTATATCGAAATATATCAAAAAAAAAATTTTCGACCAGAAACTTGTGATTTTTGTCCCGGATTCGTTTGAGCTCGGAACGCTGTGGAATTTGAGCTTTAGACTTCTTTTAGTGTGATCTTTCTGGGAAAAATACTGAAAAAAATAAAAAAAAATCTGTAGCTCTAATCGCAATTTTGGGTTCTAGGGTTTAATCTAGGTTATTTGGGAGTTAGGGTTTATCTTGTGCAATTGATTCAATTTGTTGCAATTGACCCTAATTGATTGTGTGATTGAGATTTTTGGGTTGCTTTTGCTGTGAATTGAGATTTAATTTGAAGAATTTCAAGTTACAAACCCTATTGGATACAAGTGGTACAAAATAGGAGATAAGTGGTACTAGGGTTTTGATGTTTGAATTGTTTGATTTGTGCTTGAATTGAGTTTTTGTGCAGCAAGTTTGGAGAAGGAATTCGACATCAAGAACCTGCATAAGTGGTTTGGTTTTGGTTTAAGATCACTTTCCTTTGATTCACAAAAATTTTGCTACTAATTGTTTGTTCCTAAAGTAGGTCACGAGAAGAAAGGAGTTCTCTAGGAGTTGCTCTTATTAGGCCTATTGAAACTAGTAAAAGGCATAATCTTGTGAGATCATTAAGATAGTAGTGGACCACCAATCCATAGGAATCGAGTGCAAATACGAGAGCACAATCAAGGTATACAACACACACACTTAGTAAATTCCTCTTTCAATTTCAATTGATCTTTTAAAGTTTCTTGAGGTGATAAAGGAATCAAAGTAATAGGACGCTTACCACACATAAAGGAATACTTATTTGTCTCACCATCATGATGGACCTTGTTGTCATATTGCCATGGTCGACCAAGTAAAACATGGCATGCTTGCATTGGAAGAACATCATATAGCACCTCACCATTGTACCTGCCCAAAGAAAGAGAAACTAAAACTTGTTTGTTAACCTTAATCTCCTCTCTATCATTGAACCATCCTAAACTATAGGGTTTAGGTTGTTTAGTGGTAGGCAACGCTAACTCCTTCACTAAGTACACACTAGCTATGTTTGTACAACTCCCTCCATCAATGATTACACTACTAGGCTTCCCATTCGCATACATCCTAGTATGAAACAAATTCTCCCTTTGATTTTGCACATCTCCTTTAACATAGGCACTTAAAGTTTTTCTTCCAACTAAGTTCATGAGTGCCGGTGTTGAACCATCTTCATCGTCCTCATCATCATAAGTAAGTCCCCTTTCATCGCCTCCATCACCACTAGATCCTAGTGCTAACTCTTCATCTTCACTCACAGTCTCGTCATGCTCATTAAAGTACAAGACTTTCTTGTTGAAGATGAACTTGATGAAGACGTAGAATCGGTTTTAGGGGTAGCTCCCTTTTGCGCCAACTCCTTCTCTTTGGATGACTTGTCATCCTTCTTGATTGGAGTTTTCTATGAGCTTGATGATGATGCAAAGCTCTTCTTATTCCTCTTGACTTGGCTTTCGGCCTTCAAAGCATGTTGAAGCAATTCTTCAACATCATAGTGTTGTTGCATCTCCACAATATCATGAATTTCTCTATTCAACCCCGCCAAAAACCTTGAGGTGATAACGGAATTCCGAATCTAACTTAGCAAAATCCTCTTTCAATTTCAATTTATCTTTTAAAGCCTCTTGAGGTGATAACGGAATAAAATTAAAGGGCTTCTTACCACACCTAAGAGTATATTGGTTCGTCTCACCATCATGTTGAACCTTGTTGTCATATTGCCATGGTCGTCCAAGTAGCACATGGCATGCTTGCATGGGTAAGATATCGCACAATACATCTCCTTTGTACCTGCCCAAACAAAGAGAAACTAAAACTTGCTTGTTAACCCTAATTTCCTCCTTATCGTTAATCCAGCCTAAGCTATAGGGTTTAGGGTGTTTCGTAGTGGGTAATTGCATCTCCTTCACCAAATAAACACTAGCTATGTTTGTACAACTCCCACCATCAGTAATCACACTACTAGGCTTCCCATTCGCATACATCCTAGTGTGAAACAAGTTCTCCCTTTGATTGTTCAAATCGTCTTTTAAATAAGCACTCAAAGTTCTTCTAGCAACCAAACTTCTAAGTGCAAAACCGACACCATCATCATTATCATCATGCGCATCCTCTTCATCATCTCCATCACCACTAGATCCTAGAGTAATCTCTTCATCTTCACTTTCGATTTCTCCTTGTTCATTAACGAACAACACTTTCTTGTTAACACAATCTTTAGCATAGTGTCCAAAGCCTTAACACTTGAAACACTTAACATGATTCTTTGAAGATGAACTTGATGAAGACTTAGAATCGGTTTTAGGGGTAGTACCCTTTTGCGCCACCAACTCCTTCTCTTTGGTCGACTTATCTTCCTTCTTAATTGGAGTTTTCCATGAGCTTGATGATGATGATGTAAAGCTCTTCTTATTCCTATTTACTTGGCTCTCGGCCTTCAAAGCATGTTGAAGCAATTCTTCAACATCATAATGTTGTTGCATCTCCACAATATCATGAATTTCTCTATTCAACCCCGCCATAAATCTAGCTATAGTAGCTTGTGGAGCTTCATCAACCTCGTCCCTAGACACTAACAACATCATCTCGGAGTAATATTCATCAACACTCCTAGTTCCTTGCCTCAAAGATTGCAACTCTTGGTAGAGACCATTAGTGTAAAAGCTTGGAACCAACCTCTTCCTCATAAAACTCTTTAGACCTAACCAAGTATCAATAGGTCTTTCCAAATTTCTTCTTCTTGTTTGCACCAATTGATTCGACCAATTCAAAGCATTCTCCGTGAATTCAAGAGTAGCATTTTGTACCTTCTTTGGCTCGGCATGAGGATAATAATGAAAGTACATATCCAATTTCTACTCCCACTCCAAGTAATCGGATGAAGACCCTCTCCCATTGAATTTAGGGATTTTGTACTTGATGTTGTCCTCTTCCCTTTCAATTCCCCTCCTAGGCCGCATGTTCTCATTGTGAGCTTGCCCTCCAAGTTCTTGTTGCCTTAATCTCTCCATAGGATCGATTCTAACACCGTGCCTTGGTGGTGGAAGTTGAAGACTCTCATTGTTGATTGCGGCATTAGCTCCTTGTTGAGCTTGTGGATTTCGAGTTTCCAATGCCTCCAATCTCGTTGTCATGGTGCCAAGTTGTTGTATGATTTGTTGCAACATGGCATTCGTATTCTCTCCTTGATTTTTCTCTTCTTGTCTATCTCCCATTGTATCTACAAAAAGAACAAAGATTAGTAATAAAAATCCTCACAAGTGTGTGTGTACTTATACCTTTGACTTGTGCTCTCGTGTTTGTACTCAAGTCCTATGGATGGGCGGTCCACTTCTCTTTTAATGATCTCACAAGATTATGCCTCTTTCTAGCTTGTTATAGGCCTAGTAAGAGCAACTACTAGAGGTCTCCTTTCTTCTCGTGGCCTACTTGAGGAACAAACAATTAGTAGCAAAATTATTGTGAATCAAAGGAAAGTGATCTTAAACCAAACCAAACCACTTATGCAGGTTCTTGATGTCAAATTCCTTCTCCAAAGTTGCTGCACAAAACTCAATTGAAACACAATTCAAATAATCAAGTCGATTAGAAAACCTTACTACCACTTAATTCCAATTTTGTACCACTTGTCTCCAATAGGGTTTATGACCTGAAATTCTTCAAATCAAATCACAATTCACAACAAAAGCAACCCAAGAATCTCAATTACACAATCAATTAGAGTTATTGCAACTAATTAGATCAATTGCACAAGAAAATCCTAATCCCCAAATTTCCCAAACTAAGAACCCTAGTTTCTGGAAAAAATCGATAACAACACATATTTTTTTGTTCTTTTTCAATATTTTCCCAGAAAGATCACAGCAAAAGAAGTCTAAAGCTCAGATATCACAACTTTCCGAGCTCAAACGAATCCAGAACAAAAATCACAATTTTCTGGTCGAAAATTTTTTTATTTATTTTTTATTTTTTTATATTTTTCGATATAATTACTAGTTATAAGGGACTAGTAAGAAGATGTAAGATGAATCGACTATGAATTTTCAAAATTGCTGATTTTTTTGAATTTTCAAGAAGGGTGGTGCGATGAGTGTGTGGGTGAAATCGATGTGATGAATGATGAGTAAAAAGATAGATTTACCGATTGAAGATGATAAACCTAAGCTCTGATACCAATTGATACGAATCTAGTTGTAAATTGGTCCAAATCCACCTTAGAGACCCGCCTAAAAGATCAACTTGAATCACCAAACTTCTAGATGAGTATGTCGACAATCTTCACTTGATAAATCTTCCTTCGTTCGTCGGCCTTAGACCCTCAAGTTGACATGCACTTGACACCTAAGATCACAAGATTCACAAACTATTTAGCAATCACAACCTAATTGTTTGCTAGGACTCTACAAGATTGAAGAACCCTAAGTTTGCTCAAACTAGAACAATGAAGCTAAAGCCATAAGGGCAACATAAACATAAAGGAAGGAATAAGGAAATAGCCTACTCCTTGTCCTACTAGGAAATGTAAATAACATTACATAATTAAGCAAGGATTGGACTTAGTCAAACAAGGCCCAACCCAATGTCTTCTAGACTAAATAAATAACTAATCTAAGATAGAATAAAGGCCCATGTGGCGAATTACACAACATAAGAACTAATGATCATCGATTTCAAGTAAAGTGATGAACTTGGAATCGATGGGAATATTCTTGGTGATGTCGACTTCAATGCTCTCCAATTGTTCTTCAATGGACTCCAAACCTCCAAGATGAGATCTAAAAAGACCAATAAAGTTTCCTTGAACCTTTTAGCCCGAGCCCTTGTCATTGGACCTTGCGGAATGGCTAAAGGGTCAAATGGCCGGTTGTGCTTGGATGGCCCATGCGATGGCCGGTTGTGGCCGGTTGGTGCTCCATGCGATGGCCGGTTGTGGCCGGTTGCTCCATGCGATGTCACATGCGATGGCCGGTCAAGTGGCCGGTCATATGGCCGATGTTGCGCGGCTTCTCTAAGCAATGGCCGGTCACATGCGATGCTTCCAACTCCATGCTCTTCCAAGCTTGCATTCGTGACATCTCCATGTAAATCCAAGACATGATCTTCATGAGCTCCAATGTGCTCTTCTAAGCCATGATAAGCCCTTGGCGCATCAACTAGATTCGTATCAATTGGTATCAGAGCATAGGTTGTTATCCTCAATCGGTAAATCTATCCTTCTATCCTTCTATTCATCATTCATCAAGTTTTCATCCATCAAAATTCATCAAAGTTCTTATCGCATCACCTTCATGAAAAATTCAAAAAATTCAGAAACTTTGAAAATTCATAGCCGATTCATCTTAACTCTGTTTGCTTTGAAATTTCAGATTTGAGTTCCTTATAACTAGTAGTTATATCGAGAAATATCAAAAAAAAAATTTCGACCAGAAACTTGTGATTTTTGTCCCGGATTCGTTTGAGCTCGGAAAGCTGTGAAATTTGAGCTTTAGACTTCTTTTAGTGTGATCTTTCTGGGAAAAATACTGAAAAAAATAAAAAAAATTTGTAGCTCTAATCGTAATTTTGGGTTCTAGGGTTTAATCTAGGTTATTTGGGAATTAGGGTTTATCTTGTGCAATTGATTCAATTTGTTGCAATTGACCCTAATTGATTGTGTGATTGAGATTTTTGGGTTGCTTTTGCTGTGAATTGAGATTTAATTTGAAGAATTTCAAGTTACAAACCCTATTGGATACAAGTGGTACAAAATAGGAGATAAGTGGTACTAGGGTTTTGATGTTTGAATTGTTTGATTTGTGCTTGAATTGAGTTTTTGTGCAGCAAGTTTGGAGAAGGAATTCGACATCAAGAACCTGCATAAGTGGTTTGGTTTTGGTTTAAGATCACTTTCCTTTGATTAACAAAAATTTTGCTACTAATTGTTTGTTCCTAAAGTAGGTCACGAGAAGAAAGGAGTTCTCTAGGAGTTGCTCTTATTAGGCCTATTGAAGCTAGTAAAAGGCATAATCTTGTGAGATCATTAAGATAGTAGTGGACCACCAATCCATAGGAATCGAGTGCAAATACGAGAGCACAATCAAGGTATACAACTCACACACTTGTGAGGATTTTTGCTACTAATTTTTGTTCTTTTGTAGGTACCATGGAGGGTGAACAAGAAGAACAAAACCAAGAAGTAAACACGGCTGCCTTGTTACAACAAATATTTCAACAACTTGGCACCATGTCTATTAGTTTGGTTGATAGAAGAACTTTAAGTGCCTATGTGAAAGGGGATGTTCAAAGGGAGAATTTGTTTCACACTAGCATGTATGCGAATGGGAAGCCTAGTAGTGTGATTATAGATGGAGAGTGTTGTAAAAACATAGTTAGTGATTATTTGGTGAAGGAGTTACAACTACCAACTTCTAAACATCCTAAACATCCTAAACCCTATAGCTTAGGTTGTTTCAATGATAGAGAAGACATTAGTGTTAACAAACAAGTTTTAGTTTCTCTTTCTTTGGGCAGGAACAAGGGAGATGTTTTGTGTGATGTCTTACCCATGCAAGCATGCCATGTACTACTTGGTCGACCTTGGCAATTTGACAACAAAGTTCTTCATGATGGTGAGACCAATAAGTATTCTTTCATGTGTGGTAAGAAGACTATCTCTTTAGTTCCTTTATCACTTCAAGAAGTTTTAAAAGATCAAATTAATGTGAGGGATGATTTTACTAAATTGGATGCTGAATTTAGGGCTAAAGAAAAGAGTAAATCTGGACCTAAAATAGATGATTGTTTTGATGATAAAACAACCTTAGTTGAAAAGAGTGTTTTAGATGTTATTTGTGATGATACTAAACCTAATTTGAGTGTTGTTTGTGATAACACTAAATCTGTTTTGGATGCTAATTGCGTTCACAACAAATCTATTTTGGTTGATAAGCATGCTAGTTCTAAGAAAGTTGTTAAGGAGTGTATGTTAACTACTAAGAGTGAGATTAAGAATGCTTTGATTGATAATTCTGTTTTGATCTTGCTTTTGCTTAAAAATACACTTGTGAGCACTAACAACTTGGATGGAGAACTTCCAAGCAACATTGTGTTTCTTTTGAGTGATTTTGTAGGAATTGGGGTTGTTTTGATGCAAGGAGGGAAGCCCATAGCATACTATTGTGAGAAGTTGAATGGGGCTGCATTAGACTATCCAATTCATGCCAAGATTGTAATGAGTTGGCAACACTACTTGTGGCCTAAAGTGCGCAACAATAATGCCTACAAGCTAGATCTTACAAGTGAATATGGCAATGTAAGTGCTACTTTTAATGTTTTAGACTTATCCTTGTTCGATAGTGATGCAGATTTGAGTACAAATCCTTTTCAAGGGAGAGGGGATGATTGATACGAATCTAGTTCCAAAGCGGTTCAAATCCACCTTTGAGTCCCGCCAAAGATCAACTTGAATCACCAAATCTTCTAGACTTGTATGTCGACAATCTTCACTAAGTAAATCCTCCTTCGTTCGTCGTCCTTAGACCCTCAATTCGACCTGCAATTGAACACCTAAGATCACAAGATTCAAAAACAATTAAGCAATCACAACCTAATTGTTTGCTAGGACTCTACAAGATTGAAGAACCCTAAGTTTGCTCAAACTAGAACAATGAAGCTAAGATAATCAATTTGGGAAAATAATCCTCAACTTTATTAATCGGTCCAATGAATCTTCAATGGTCTTCAATTCTTCAACATGAGATCTTACAAAGCCCACTAAAGCATCCTTAAACCTTTTAGCCCGTGCCCTTGTCATTGGTCCGGATGGCATGGCTAAAGGATCATGTGGCCGGATGAGCTTATGCCAGAACGGGTCAGGTGGCCGGGCATGCGATGGTGATGGCCGGGCATGCGATGGTAATGGCCGGCCATGTGGCCAGTCAAGTGCTTGGCCATGTGCGATTGGACCATGGCTTGGCCGGTCATATGCGATCTCCTCTCCTCCATGTTCCTCCAAGCTTCCTTTCAAACCGGGATAAACCATGACATCTTCCAAAGACTCCGAGACAACTCCATGTAAATCCAAAGCATGATCTCCTTTAGCTCCATTGTGCTCTTCTAAGCCATGATAAGCCCTTGGAGCATCATCCCCTCTCCCTTGAAAAGGATTTGTCCTCAAATCTGCATCACTATCAAACAAAGATAAGTCTGAAACATTAAAAGTAGCACTTACATTGCCATATTCACTTGGAAGATCAAGCTTGTAGGCATTGTTGTTGATCCTCTCCAATACAGTGGAATGGACCATCTCCACGAGGTAAGAGCTTAATCTTTCTCTTGTCAGGGAACCTTTCCTTCCTTAGATGCAACCGAACCCAATCCCCGGGTTCAAAGATGATCTTTTTGCGCCCCTTGTTAGCAACCTTCATGTAGTGTTGTGTCTTCTTCTCAATTTGAGCTCGAACCCTAGCATGAAGTTCCCTAACATAATCGGCCTTCCTTTGTCCATCCATGTCGACTTGCACACTCAAAGGTAAACTCAACAAATCCAATACGGTTAAAGGATTAAAGCCATACACAGTTTCAAAATGTGAATGTCCAGTAGTGCTATGTATGCTTCTATTGTATGCAGATTCAACATGAGGTAGACAATCCTCCCAAGTTCTTAAGTTCTTTTTAATTAATGCCCTAAGCAAGGTAGACAAAGCCCTATTAACTACTTCCGTTTCACCATTGGTTTGAGGATGACAAGTAGTAGAAAATAACAACTTAGTACCTAACTTAGCCCATAAAGTTCTCCAAAAGTGACTTAAGAACTTAGCATCTCTATCACTTACAATCGTCCTAGGCATTCCATGTAGTCTAACAATTTCTTTAAAGAACAAATTAGCTACATTAATGGCATCATCCCGTTTTAGTACATGCAATGAAGTGAGCCATCTTAGAAAATCTATCAACAACCACAAAGATAGAATCTTTACCTCCCCTAGAACGAGTGATCGGTCGCCGAACAAATCACAAAATAATCCCCATAAACCAATAACTACTAGCTAGGGCAAGTAGGGGTCGAATCCACAGAGAAGGTAGGAGCAGATCAAAGAACAAACTATACTAAAGAAAATCTTACCAAAGGGGAAATTTTATGGATTTTCGAAATAACTAAATCAAACTTAGAAAACAATTAAGTAAAACTAAACTAATGACTAAGAAAACAATTTAAGAGAAACAATTAATTAAAAGCATACTTCTTCTCCTTTAGGTAATTATTTTGATCAAGTGAATCATGGATCATAGACTCAAAACATGAATTTGACTTGAATTGCAATCAATTAAGAATCATAAATTATCCCAAATTGGTACATAGCCTAAGACGTAGACATCAACTTTCATTGAAACAAAGTAATCCTCTTAACATCTTAAACAACTCCATTTGAATAATTGGTATAGGAACAGACGTGATGCTAATTCCAACATGCTAATAAGATTAACCCGCATCTCGCTGACAATTAACCTCAAATGTTATAATCTATGGTTTCAGCCCTTCATATAACAAGCATTAAGTTTTATTAATCCACATGCATGATAAATCAATACCAAACTTGCCTACGTCAATTTCCATCTCGGCCAAAAGATTTCAACAAGGTTTGATATCCCATTGAACCTAGGACTCCTAGAATTCAATTGTTACCTTGGACC
>AWWV01016436.1:0-25052 GCA_001974805.1 Corchorus capsularis
TGGGCTGAATATAATCCCATATAAATTATCCAAAATTCCAAAACATCCGGGCTTCTTCAGAGCTTGTCTTCAATCCTTCGCAAATAAAGCTCCAATCTTCAATTCTTGCTCCTTGAAATAATTCTTCAATGATCTTCAAGTCTTCAAATTGTCTTCAAGAAATCTTCAAACACGAACTTCGAATCTCCAAATCTATACTCAAGATTACTTTACTCATATCTGTGTAAAAGGTCATCAAAATAGCTCCAAAAGTAGTGAAAATTAACAAATTTCCAATTTCACATCTCTTAAACACTCAAAACACAAATATCATCAAAATAAGGCAAATTAGAGCATAAATAGACCCAAAAAGATAGTAGAATAACCATAAAAATAGGGTTGTTTTTGGCTCGATCACTAATCTTTGTTCTTTGTATAGGTACAATGGGAGACAAATTACAAGGAGGTGAGCAAGCCGATTTGGCTGTTATGTTGCAAACCCTAATGCAACGCATGGATGCCATGAATACAAGTTTTGATACTTTGGTTAATGAAATTCATTTAACCAAGGAAAGTTTTACATCATCTAGTAGCTCATGGAAAACTCCTTACAAGCAAGATGAGAGAATTCCATTCAAGGAAAAGGAGTGTGTGAAGTGGGAGTTTTTAAGTCCTAAACCTGAAAGTAAGGATTCTTCAAGTTCATCATCTAAGACTCACATTATGCTTTTGAGTGAAGCAAAGGGTGATTTTACTCTAGATTCTAGTGGGGATAGTGATGATGAAAGGGACGATGATGGGGCTGCAATTGATGATGGTGATGATTTAGCTTCACTTAGTTTGGTTGCTAGTAGAACTTTGAGAGCCTATGTGAAAGGGGATGTTCAAAGGGAGAATTTGTTTCACACTAGGATGTATGCGAATGGGAAGCCTAGTAGTGTGATTATAGATGGAGAGAGTTGTACAAACATAGTTAGTGATTATTTGGTGAAAGAGTTACAACTACCTACTTCTAAACATCCTAAACCCTATAGCTTAGGTTGGTTCAATGATAGAGAAGAAATTAGGGTTAACAAACAAGTTTTGGTTTCTCTTTCTTTGGGCAGGTACAAAAAAGATGTTTTGTGCGATGTGCTAAGATTCCTATCACTTTAATTCCTTTATCACTTCAAGAAGTTTTAAAAGATCAAATTAAATTGAGAGATGATTTTTCTAAATTGGATGCTGAATTTAGGGCTAAAGAAAGGAGTAAATCCGAACCTAAAATTAATGATTGTTTTGATGATAAAACGGCCTTAGTTGCAAAGAGTGTTTTAGATGTTGTTTGCGATGATACTAAATCTAATTTGAGAGTTGTTTGCGATGACACTAAATCTATTTTGAGTGTTGTTTGTGATGAAACAAAATCTGTTTTGGATGCTAATTGTAATGAAAACAAATCTGTTTTGGTTGATCATAGCATTGCAAATAATTCTGTTTTGGTTGATCATAGCATTGCAAATAATTCTGTTTTGGGTGAAAAGAAAGAGATTTCTAAGAAAGTTGTTAAGGAGTGTATGTTAACTACTAAGAGTGGGATTAAGAATGCTTTGAATGATAATTATGTTTTGATCTTGTTTTTGCTTAAAAATACACTTGTGAGCACTAACAACTTGGATGGAGAACTTCCAAGCAACATTGTGTTTCTTTTGAGTGATTTTGTAGGAATTGGGGTTGTTTTGATGCAAGGAGAGAAGCCCATAGCTTACTATTGTGAGAAGTTGAATGGGGCTGCATTAAACTATCCAATTCATGCCAAGATTGTAATGAGTTGGCAACACTACTTGTGGCCTAAAGTGCGCTACAAGAAGGTTGACATGAATGGTGAGTTACCTATCCTTACCTTGTCAAATTATAAGGAGAATGTTGTAGCCGATGCTTTATCAAGGAGGTATGTCTTACTTTCCATGCTTGATTCTAAGTTTATTGGAATTTGAGTTTATTAAGGAATTCTATGCTAGTGATGCTTACTTTGGTGATATCTTTAAAGCATGCGAAAATTCTGGTTTTGGAAAGTATTATAAGCATGATGGATTTTTGTTTAAAGAATTTAGATTGTGTACTCTACTTTATTCTATGCATGAGTTATTATTGAGAGGGTACCATCAAATTTGCATGAAAGAGGGAGATACCTATCAACAACATTTTATGGGTACATTTAATAGGTTTTCTAAGATGGCACACTTCATTGCATGTACTAAAACGGATGATGCCATTAATGTAGCTAATTTGTTCTTTAAGGAGATTGTTAGACTACATGGAATGCCTAGGACGATTGTGAGTGACAGAGATGCTAAGTTCTTTAGTCACATTTGGAGAACTTTATGGGCTAAGTTAGGTACTAAGTTGTTATTTTCAACTACTTGTCATCCTCAAATCGATGGCCAAACTGAAGTAGTTAATAGGACTTTGTCAACCTTACTTAGGGCATTAATTAAGAAGAACTTAAGAACTTTGGAGGATTGTCTACCTCATGTTGAGTTTGCATACAATTGAAGCATACATAACACTACTGGATATTCACCATTTGAAACTGTGTATGGCTTTAATCCTTTAACCCCATTGGATTTGTCGAGTTTACCTTTGAGTGTGCAAGTCGACATGGATGTTGTAAGAAAGGCCGATTTTGTTAAGGATCTTCATCCTAAGGTTAGAGCTCAAATTGAGAAGAAAACACAACACTACATGAAGGTTGCTAACAAGGGGCGTAAAGAGGTCATCTTTGAACCTAGAGATTGGGTTTGGTTGCATCTAAGGAAGGAGAGGTTTCCTGAAACGAGAAAGTCTAAGCTCTTACCTCCTAGAGATGGTCCATTCCAACTCTTGGAGAGGATCAACATTAATTCCAACAAGCTAGATCTTCCTAGTGAATATGGCATTGTAAGTGCTACTTTTAATGTTTCAGACTTATCCTTGTTTGATAGTGATGCAGATTTGAGGACAAATCCTTTTCAAGGGAGAGGGAATGATGCACCAAGGGCTTATCATGGTCTTGAAGAGCACACTGGAGACAATGGAGATCATGGAAAAGATGAGCATAGGCGGCAAGGAAGCAAGGACAAGCTTGACGATGATGGTTAAAGGTGAGCATTTGGCGGTTTGAACCGCTGGAACCGACCGGAACCGACAGCTGGCGGTGTAAGCGAGCCAACCGATCGATTTAGACGGTTTTGGCAGTTCAAACTGCCAAACCGAAGCATGTGGCAGTCGGTTTTCGGTATTGGTTTTATAATTTCAAAACCGACCGAAACCGACTGCCTAATATATATAATATTTTTAATATATATATTTATATTTATATAATTATGTTAATAATATATATAATAAATGAAATATATATATATATCTGAGATATATAATACATATGATTATATTAATAAAAAATTAGAAAATATATAAAGGCTTTATAACTCATAATCTCATATCATAATTCAGAAACCCTAAAAAGAAAAACTCTCTTCTTTCTTTTCTCTCCCCCCGCCGCTCAACCCCTCTCTCTCTCTCATCTCTGACAGTCTCTTTCTCTTTCATTTTCTTGTATTTCGATCTAATGTAGTCAGTTAATCTCATTCCATATCTTCTCTTTCACCGAATCCCTTTGTTTCTCAATCGTTTTTTAGTTTTAAACTCAATTTTCCTAAAGCAAACCCTAAATCCCCAATTTATATTTTTATGAGATTTCAACCATCTGTTGGAAGCTTCACCAGATTAACTGATTAAGAAGTTGGAATCTGCTAGTTTCGTCAAAGGTATGAACTTTGTAATCTTTGGTTTCATAAATCTCTGGTTTTTCATTCCTAGTTTTAGATCAATCTTTGTAATCTTTGTAAATGAAATATGCTTATAAATTGTTTGCTTTATATATGCTTTTGCTTTTATAGTATCATTAGTAGGCTTCTTCGATATGGTTATTTTGATTGTCTTCTAGTTTCAACAGCTTCCTAGAACTTTCGAAAGAATCGAGGTTAAGTTGAAGGTGGATTAAAAGGATATCGATGAGTACTCATGATATCTGTTTTAAAAATATGATCAGTACTCACAAAAACTAGTCAAACTCTTCTGATCTTCTTCCTTTTTCTCATTCATGTAACTGTTTATGTATAGATATTGAACAGATATTGATGATCATGAGACAGTATGGCAACAAATGACAAGAATTTCTTTTCTCTTTTTAATTATGATTTCATTGTATATAGAGAGAGAGAGCTTTCATTGAATAGTTTACAAGATTTTCATCACTGATTACAAGTTGGCATGATATCTATTGAAAAGTTGAGAAACAGTAGTAGATATATATATATATATATATGGTTGACTTGGTTTGGTTGGCTCCTTAATTGTTTCTTGAAAATCAATGTGATATTGCTTGCTCCTGCTAAAAGGCCAATTCCTTGTTGCACTCTTTTAGCTTTGTGCCCGCGGAATGCCGGATGGAAAGGCAAAGTACTTTATTTCTTGGCCCAATTCATGTATCAAATTATATGATTTTCTTTTTGGCGATTTTATATATATACTTCTATAGTTTATAAAGCTTTTGAAATTTTGAGTACTTTATATGTGATTTTTTTGCTTATTATTAATTTTCAGGATTTCTTATTGTAGGTCACTTTTAAGTTTTCATGAAATTAATAACTCATATTGGCAAGGAGAGAATTCCGAAAAAAAAAAGGGTTGTTGAATATGGGATGCATCATGCATACGTACTATACTAGTATACATATTGCTTGCACATGTACTGTGGCTAAGGTTGGACTTCCATGGTCCACTTTGTGTTGATTTGTACCCTTAGAACAGTTTTCTTTAATGATTAAAAGTAGATATTGTTCGCCCTCATGAATAGTAGTGACTAGTTTAATTTATATAATATATACGAATGAGAGAATGAATCATTATCAGCTGAAAAGAAAATTAAATTACAGTAAAAGTTCACAGACCATAAATTACAGTGTCCAGAATTTGAATATAATCTATTTTTTCTTTTTTATCACAGTTTGGATTTTGGAACTAATTTGAGATTGCTAAAATTAGTTATATATTAGTTATATATAATATAAAATCTAGAAGGGGTTGAACTTGAAATTCCAGTTATATATAAATTAGTTATTTATTCTTTTGTTTATTTTGCAGATGCCTAACATTGAAATACCAGACATAGACGTTGTAAACATACAGTTTGATGTTAGTGAAGAGACAGCTGAGGATGAGAGAGAGGAATTTGGTGGTCAAGGCGAGACATCAACTCAACCTCAATCTCAAACACCTGCTGCTGGAAACACCCAAGAAGGTAACCCTGAAGAACCTAAACTACCTAGGGAAAGAGCTCTCATATCTAATGTTTGGGATCATGTAACTAGATATAAGGATGAGACTGGTTGTCCTAGAGCTAGGTGTAACTAATGCAAAGTAATGACATTTAAAGCTCACACTAAAAAAAATGGAACATCTAGCATTAGAAACCATGTTACTAGTTGTTCTAAAAACCCTCTTGTCATTGCTGCAAAAGAAAAGGACCCTACACAAACTAAAATTAAACTTTCTAATGGGTTAGATGGTTCATTCGGTACTTGGGTTTTTAATCAATCTGGTGTTAGGAAAGCAGTGGCTAAAATGATAATTCTTGATGAATTGCCCTTTCGGTTTGTTGAGGGAAAGGGTTTCAGGGGGCTAATGGCAGAGTCATGTCCTCAATTTGTGATCCCTTCTCGATGGACTGTTGCTAGGGACTGTTTTAAATTGTATGATGATACTAGGAAGAAGTTGAAGGGTAATATTAAGGATATGGGTGGGTTCAGGGTGTCTATCGCCACTGACACATGGACTTCTGTCCAAAAATTGAGCTATATGTGTGTAACAGCCCATTATATTGATTCTGAATGGACCCTTCACAAGAGGATAATTTCTTTTTATCCTATTCTTAGTCATAAGGGGGAGAACATAGGTAAAACACTTGAGAAGTGTTTAAAAGATTGGGGTTTGATTGATCGGATTTTTGTTGTCACTGTTGACAATGCCAAGGCCAATGATGTGGCTGTTGATCATTTGAGAAAGGTTTTTGTTTATAGGAAAACTGCAATTGTAGATGGTAAATACTTGCATATGAGGTGTGTTGCACACATCTTAAATTTGATTGTTTCTGATGGAATGAAGTCATACATTGAATCTGTTGGTAGGATTAGGGATGCAGTGATGTATATTAGAAGCTCAAATGCAAGGTTGGCAAAGTTTTTTGAATGTGTTAAGGCTGAAGGAATTTCTGATAAGTCAGGTCTGTGTCTAGATGTTTCCACAAGGTGGAATAGCACATTTCTCATGCTTGAGCGTGCTTGTAAGTTTGAGAGAGTCTTTGAAGTTTTTCCAGATGCAGGTCCACATTTTAGGCATGAACTTAGGTCTGTGCCTACCAAGTCTGACTTTAAGAAAGCCAAATTTATTTGTGAATTTTTGCTGAAATTTTACAAATTGACACTTAAAGTTTCTGCATCTACCACTGTTACTTCTTCTAACTTGCTTGATGAAATCTTTATTGTCTCCAATGCATTGAGTCAAATGGTAAACAACCCCAGCACTGAGTTGAGCACTATGGCAATCAAGATGAAGGAAAAGTATGACAAGTATTGGGATCAAGTAGACAAGACAAATATGTTGGTCTATGTTGCTGCAATTTTGAACCCAAGAAAGAAGCTCAACTTTGTGGAATTCTTCCTTCGCAAGATGCATGGGGATGACAAGGCTTCGACACTCATGTCTGCTATAAAGGAAGCTCTGAATGACTTATTTGAAGAATATAGGAAAGCCCTTAACCCGCAGACTTCTCAAGCCAAAGGAGCTGCGGATTTGATGGATGAACAAGTTGATGATGACACTGGTGATGCAATACAGCAATTCCTCAAGCATCAAAAGGTAAGTTTGATGTTTTATATTTTTATTTTTTGTTTTATTTTGCTAATTTGATTGTTGTTTTACTTTTCGATACTAACTAGTTTCCTGATTTTTATGTTTGCTAATTCCAAGGAATCTGGTTTGGAAGCAAACAAGTCTGAGTTGGATATATACCTGCAAGAGCAAATGAAACAAGAGGTTGGTGCATTTGATGTGCTTTTACGGTGGAAATTGAATAGTCCAAGGTTCCCTGCTCTTTCTTGCCTTGCGAGGGATGTGCTTGCTGTTCCAATTAGCACAGTTGCTTCTGAATCAGCATTCAGCACTAGTGGAAGAGTGATGTCTACCTAAGATGGTTCGAGGTCTAATTTGTTATCAAGATTGGCTGAAGGGGTCATCTGAATTTGATCCGGAAGAAGAAACTTATGAACAATTAGAGATGGACAAAGTTTGTTTAGGTAATATTTATTATTTTGAATTTGAACTTCCCTAACTTGCTGTCTATTTCAATATATTCTTTGCATAACTTTTAACTTTTTTTTGTTTTGCATATATCTGAAGAAGCTCTCTGTGGAGCCTAATGTTGACAACTGAGCTTGGGTTGCTGCCTTGCAAACTTGCTGTTGTTGGATCTTTCTCTTGCCTGCTGACTTCACTAAATCTTTTTGTTGAATTTTGATGGTATATATTGTTGCTGGTATATAATATTGCTGCTGGTATATAATATTGTTGTTGCTTGCTGCCTGTTAAAGCTCTGGTTTTTTGTTCAAGATGGAGCTCTTTTGTACATGGTTTACAGGTTTGAAGGCAGTGTTAGAGTAACACTTGCACATGACAAAATGGCTGTTAGAAAGTATTTTTGCGGTTTGCACAGAATGGCAGTTAGAAACTTAGTATTTTTTGGCCATACTGATACATTATGGCATTAATTATTTATGGATGCAGCTAGCTACAAACAAACATTTCTTTTTGTTCATATGGTTATATTTATTCAATTGAAATTTTAAGTGCTTTGTAAACATGCAAATTTGTAAAAAGGCATAATCTTTAAAGCCTTAAACAGTTAAGTTCCTTATCAATTTCTTCATTTTACATGTAAGATACAAATGAAATAGTAAAACCGCCTAAACCGCTATAACCGCCCGAATCGCCAGCGGTCGGTGGAAGGCGGTTCTTTAACCTAAACAGTCGGTGCTCAGTTATGAATTCAACTTAATCGGTTGGCGGGGGTTTTTGGGGGTATTGCACCGATAACCGACCGCACCGACTGCTGCTCACCCCTAATGATGGTGATATCGCACAACTTGTTCCAAGCACCAAGGAGATGCCAAAGATGCCATTTGATCCATTGAAAATACCTTTAGGTCCGATGACATGAGCAATAGCTGATATGAGTTCATGCCAAAGATGCCATTTGATCCATTGAAGATCAATTGAAGACATTTGGATAGAGCAACATCGGCCCAGATGTTGTCAACGTGAAGCTCATTACCTTGCTTGAAGCTTAAAAAAAAAACAGAGCAACATCGGCCCAGATGTTGTCAACGTCTGCTCAAAAGTTGGCCTGTTGAAAAGAGAACAAGAATTTCAGGACAACTTCGGCCCAGAACTTGTTCAACTTCGGGACAGAAGTTGTTGCACAGGACAATTCGGCCCAGAACTTGTATAACTTCGGGACAGAATTTGTTGCGGGAAAAAAAAACCTTATTTTTTTAAGTTTGTTTTTATTCTCTTTCCTAGTTGGGCTTGGACTACTAAGTTAGGACGCCCCATAGGGTTTTATTTTAGGATTTTGGTTGACCCTATAACTATATAAGGGCACCAACACCTCTTGTAAACATAAGTTGAGTTTATTAATAAAGTTGAGGATTATTTTCCCAAATTGATTATCTTAGCTTCATTGTTCTAGTTTGAGCAAACTTAGGGTTCTTCAATCTTGTAGAGTCCTAGCAAACAATTAGGTTGTGTGAGTTTAATTGTTTGTGAATCTTGTGATCTTAGGTGTTCAATTGCAGGTCTAATTGGAGACTTAAGGCCGACGAACGAAGAGAGATTGCTTTGTGAAGGTTGTCGACATACTTGTCTAGAAGTTGAAGAAGTTCAAGTAGATTCTTGGCGGGTCTCAAGGATAGATTTGAATCTAACGCAACTAGATTCGTATCATAATTCATCAAAATAAAGCTAATATTCTACTCCATCTCTAGATTATTCATCAAAATAAAGCTAATTTTAATTGTTATTTTAAATGCATGTAGATTATCTAAAATAACATAGTATACGTTGTGGTTATTTTTTACTTTTGATTGCAATTGTTAAAAGAATAGACTCGGATAGCTGGAAGTATTTGGCTTCTGCATAAAGAAGGCCTAATTTTTTGTAGTCAAGTAGCATGTATAGTTGTCGTATAAAAATTGAATTAGTTGAGAGCATTTGCAGGAGCATATATAGTTTACACAATGTATCACAAATTGATTGTACTTAGCATTGGCTAACTGTGCTTTTGGAAATGTGGAAATATACTAAACATAAGCAACTAATAGAAACCTCATAAAAAGGAAGTCGAATGATAAATAAAAAAAAATAACTTTTTGTAAAATAAAAGAGGAATAAGGAAATGTTAAATTTAAGTATCTGATCGGTCATCAACAATCATAAAAATAATACCCACAAAACCTAACTGAGTAGATAAGGCAAGTAGGGGTCGAATCCCACAGAGAAGGGTAATAATCTTATCCAAAGAAGAAATTTTTTTATAAAAAATACTCTTAAAACAGAAAACAGGGGATTGAAAAGATTAATTATAAAGAAAGCAAATTAAACTAAAAATAAAACAAAGTAAATTAAATCTAAGTCTATGACAATTTAAAAGCAAACAATAATTAAAAGGCATACTTCTTCTCCAATGGTGGGATCAATCAAATTAATTATGGATCATTGATTTTAAGGATGAATTTAATGTTCTATTCTTGATGATCACTGGTCTAGGAAAAACCTACCATGTATATTAGATAAAGATCCCTCTCAGGTTAAATTATCCCTTTTATTACCTACCAACCAATCTCCTTCTCAGATTAATCGGTCAATAAGAACAAAGCATTAAGAACAATTATTTTTCACACATGCTTACAAGAAAACCAGACTCATGGCTTTTAAACCACAAGATTTACCATCTCATTGGACTCCTTCTCAGGTTATCCAATTTGTTACCACACAATCAATCCCTAACTCTCATCAAAACTTGATTTAACAATAGATCCATCCAATTACATCAACAATGGCCATATATATCAATAATTATCAAGATCATAAAATTAGAACAAAGATTAATAAACTACCTATCAAGAACTAACATCAAATTATAAGCGTAGAAATCTCACCATAATCAATTGATTAGATTCACCAAAGGATAAGAAGTATTAAGAAAATTAGCTACTCATGGATTTTCCATGAGAGGCTTAAAAAAACTTATAAAACTAGAAGGGGGCAGAATCTCCTCTTGAATAATCTAGGGTTGCCGCCCCTCTCTATGCAAAGAGAGGGTGCGGCACCCTTAGCCTAAAACTAGAGAAAAAACTAGAATATTTTCTAAGAAAAAGATGATAGAGAATTGTGTGGGATTGGGTTACATAAGGTGGCTATTTATAGTGGAAAAATAACCTAAAGACTCCAATCATACTTAGGATAGGACTCTAGGACGTTCTAGGGGCTGACTTGGTCTCCAAGTTGGATTAAAAGTCTTCCTAGAGCAAAATCCTAGTGAAAATAGGATCCTGAAATTTGCTGGAATCGTGTAGAAACTTCGACAGCAATTTCGGGCTTGAAGATGGCAGAACTGAGCTCTAGACTTCAAAGGAAAGTTGTAGATCTTGGAATTATCTTTCCAACGGTTACTCACGGGCCTAAGATGGACATTTGAGCAGAAAGTTATGGCCTTTTTACCGAGACTGCGCTGAATCCTAATCCAACTAGGACTAGTTGCGGGGAATTACGGGATTTGGATATTTCCTTGGATATATGGGGCACAAATTGGGATTTTAACTTCAATTGTGGGCTTATATGGGCTGAGTATTATCCCATGTAAATTATCCAAAATTCCATAGTTTCTGGGCTTCTTCAAGGCTTGTCTTCAATCCTTTGCAATTAAGCTCCAATCTTCAATTCTTGCTTCTTAAAATAATTCTTCAATGATCTTCAATTCTTCAAATTACCTTCAATAAGTCTTCAAACACGAACTTCGGATCTCCAAATCTTCACTCCAATTTGCGAATCCCATATTTCTGCAAAAAGTCATCAAAATAGCTCCAAAAAGAGTGAAAAACAACAAGTTTCCACTTTTCTTGTCTTCAAGACCTAAAAACACAAATACTTGCAAAATAGGGTTAAATTCCACATAAGAATAGCAAAAAGCAAAGGAAAATAATCATAAAAATAGGGTCTATTTTGGCTCGATCATAATTTCCCCCACACTAAACCTTTGCTAGTCCCTAGCAAACTAATACAGAAAACTATGAAAACAAAACCTAAACTAATGCAAATAAAGATTACGAAAAGCAGGAGGGATCATCAAGTATTACGAAAAGATAGCAGGGAAGGGAAAATGCAAAGCAGTGAAGAGCTACGTAATGCAGTACAGTGAACAAGCAATGATGAAGTGAAGAAAGCCTGGGGCAAGATCTGTCTATAGGCTTTAAGGATTGAGAGGGTCAAGATTGAATTCAAGGCCTCATCATCCCATCAAAGCCACAAAAGAATGAATACATGCAGCAAAATCAGATTGTAAGTTACCAAGTCAGGGAGGAAGATGCTATGGGAAATAATGGATAGATTCCAGGTTAAAACAGGGGACACTTGAAAACAGCAAGCATAGACAACTCAGTTGGAGAATTTTCAGCCCAAAATGACATGCAACAACCATTCACTACCAAGACAACAAAGTCACAGATAGCTTTCAAGTGAACTCAACATTCACTAAAGCATTTGGCATACGAAAAGTGCTTATTTCAGTAAGAGCAATGAAGCGAGCAGGGTAGCAGACATGAACAGGGAGAAATCTTGGGGCAACAATGCAACAAGGAAATAATGCAGCAAGGCAAAACAAATGGAGGGGCATGAAACTTATACATTAGCAACCTTTATACATAGGTTTATTACATTTTTCATAGCATTCGCTAAAATACAAAAACAGAGCATGTATCCTAAGCTTTCATATTGTAGGCATACCTTCCCAATGTGCAAACAGTCCCATTTAGTGTAAATTCAAGTATCTACATTCATGGCATTTCATATAACTTCAGGGTTATAAATTTCACCATTTAAAGCATAAAGTCGACACATTATCACCATGTCATTTAGCATACATTTTAATGGTTTTCATTAAACTAGCAGAAAGCATTCACAGTCTTCATTTAAGTAGTTGTACATATATCTCATTCGTGATTAATAGCAAGCATATAAGCATCAAACAGCATTGTAGAACATATGCTAACACAACCAATAATCATCAATATGTCACATTTTCATACAGCAATCAGATAACCTTCAACAAAAGCCAAGTCAGCAAAAATAATTCATAGGAGTTGCAAAACCGTTAGAGAGAGAATTATACCTGGAAGGAAAGATTCTCTGGCCAGCTCATCAAGGCCACCTCACCTCCCACACGAGCACAGGAATTTTTCTCCCTAATCCTATCTCAACAGATTCAATGAATTGAGCTGCACAAGGGGCAAAATTAGTTAGCTAAGAAATAGAAAAAAGAGAGAAAATGGAAAAAATAACAACTAGTAGAGAGTTGTTGGGGGGATTCTTATCTCTTTGAAAAACGGATTCATGGGATCCTCGGGGCGGAGCCTCTCTTTCTCTTCACAAAAAAAATCTCTACCTTCGATGGGATGAACAGAGGATCTCTAAAAAAAAATCACATTCATCGAATACTCTCACACTCTCTGATATCAAAAAAAGATTATCTCTATTCTTCTCTAAGAGCTCTACTGAATCATACACAAAAAAAATCCTTCTTTTTTCCACGGCTCTTCACTCAAGAACAAAAACAAAACTCTCATCACTCTCTCTTGATTCTCTTGTTCACTGAATTCATCACACAGGAAAAAAGGAAAAGATCCCATTATCTTCAAGCTCTCACTACCCACGAGCACTCTCTCGATTCTCTCGGAGTTGTTTGCGATTTTCTCTCTAAAAAATGAAGATTTAGGGTTCATCACAGAAAAATTGGGGCTTTTCAAAATTAAGGAGGTATTCAAGAAATTCGACCGTAGGTTGAAAAGGGCAGTAAGAGAGGGTTTGTATCAGTTGGAGTTAGGGTGTTCATTTTAAGGTAGGATTCGAACGCTTCAGGGTTCGTATGGGACTAGTTTAGGAAAAGAGGGAGTTTTAAGGTTTTGGGTGATTGCTATCTCGCCGGAAAAGTTGGGTTCGGTGTTAGCAGTGGCGGTTTGGTGGTGGCCTGACTTTAGAGAGAGATCAAAGTTTGGGCTTTAGTTTAAAGAGAGAGAGAGTTACCGGATTTCGGTTGGCAGCAGTGAGGAAGGCTTGACAAAGGTGACAGAAGGCCAAAACAGCGGTGGTGAAACGGGGACAAGCATATGCTGTAGGCGGCGGCTCTAGGGTTTTAAAAGGGCTTCGGGTTTTGAAGAAAGAAGAAGAAGAAGATAGAGGGAGACTCAATTAAAAGGGATTTCAGGACCAAACGGTGTCGTTTTTGTAAGTCTCCCTTTCAATTTCTTTAATTTAATCGGCTTGGTTTCAATTGGCTGCTATTTGGGATTGAGTATGTCGGATTGTTTCAATTTGAGCCTTGTTTATGTTTAATTGTTTCAATTTGAGGCCTGCTTGTTTATTTTTGTGATAAAGTTGATAGATCTAAGTCATTTTAGTCTTGAATAAACTTTCCCATGTTAGATCTTAGTAATGATCCTAGCTTTTTAATTTTCATGTTGAAATCTTGAATATTTTGTTAAGTAATTATGTCTTAGTTTAAGATCTAGGAATTAGGTTCAAGTTTGTGGTCATGAGTAGCTTAAAAATTAGTTCTTTAGTCTAAAGGTTAGATTTTTGTGCAAATAAATGACTTAAATTACCATGTTGGTTAATCTTTGATTGTGAATAAGTGGGTTTTAGAGTTTAAGTTTTCACTTGTTAAATTTAGGATAAATTTAGCTTAGAGATTAAGTCCTCAATTGAAAATGGTTAGTAATTGCTAAAAGTTTAAACTTTTATGTTAAAATCAACTTAGAATTGAAGCTTCTTGTCTAATGGTTTGAATCTTTGGAAATTTAAGTATTTTTGAGCTAATTTTAATTTGAAAACCACAACTTTGAGTTAAAAGCTTGATTTTTTAAATTGAAAAATGACTTAGAAAAGGGATTAACAAATTAATTTGGATTAATATTTACTTAAAAATTAAACATTTAGTTAGGAATTTGGTTTCTTTTAGGTTTGAATTAGTTGAAGGATTGATTTAAGTTTTCCTTGTTAAATTCATCTAATTTAATCCCTGATTTTAGATTTACTTTTGATTAATGCACCTTAGTCCTTGATTTATATCCGTGAAACGTAATTAGTGTTTTATGCTTCTTGAACTTTGCTAATAATTTTCTTGATGTGCAGAGAGGTCCTCAGTTTGCCCGATTTGGCTCTTAAGCTTTTGTTTCCTTTTTTTATGTTTTTCGATATTAAGCCCTTGGACTTTGTAATAAGCTAGTAATTTAGTGTACAGATAAAGTAGACCTCAATCACATGCATATCATATTTATTTGAAATTAATTATAACTGTTTGCATTTCATGTCGCCTTTGTCTTCTTCAATTAATAAAGGGGTGTTTTTAACTACGACGGGCAAATCTCGGGTAAAGGTGCAAGAGCACGACCTCTCGAGGTTTCGCTCCGAGATTGATTGGTTTTCACGAATACCCCTGGAGGGCCATGCTAGGTTCGTGAAGGTCAATTCAAGTAAACTCCTTTTTATTAATCAACTAATAAAATCGGACTTTGCATTCATCATTTCATACATGCAATAATTAATATTTAGGTCAAAATTTTGGGTTAGAGATACCGTCATTTAGTGTTAAACCCATTAGATTTAGTTTAGATAAAAGCAACCGTTTAGTGTTAAACCCATTAGATTTAGTTTAAACTAGAGATACCGTCGTTTGACGGACGTATCGGGGGTGCTAATCCTTCCCCGAGCTTAACCGACTCCCGGACCTGTAGACTCTGGTTAAGCAGACTGTGTTAGGTTAAGTATTACCTTCGCCAAGCTTAGGTTAATATTAGACTTAACAACATAGATATGTGGCTAATCACACCTAGGCAAAAAAGATTAGTGGCAACTCCTCTTTTTCCGAGTCGTTTCGGCAGGGTTCCCAGGACCTGAACGTTTCGACAGTATGATGAGTGATTTGCACTGCTGCAATTGCTTGAATTCCCCTTGCCAATTTGTCAAAACAAATGCTTGCTTGCTTGCTGTTCGAATTATTTTTGCAGCCGATTTGAAAAATCATAACTCTTTCAATTTATCTCCAATTGCTATGTTCTTGTAAGTTTGAGAAAGCTTGAAGAGTGCTCTTCAACTTCCATGAAGACCAATTTGTCAATTGGAGTCATCTCGGAGGTCAATTTTGGGTTTCTCTTAAGCTTCGATTCCTGCCCAGAATTTCTGCAGTTTTTGAGGCCTGGATTGCGGGGCCCACATCTCCCTCGCTCCAGCTCCGAATCATGCCGTTCTTGTGCCTAAATCGAAGCCCCGAGAGTCCTCAACAACTTTCGTTCACGAAGTTTTTCCATTAGAGCTCTCCAAGGTAATCAATTTCGTGTTTTCCTCAGACTGTGCTGTTGACAATTTGCATGTGTTGTCTACTTCACTTCTAACTTGGATTTTTGCTTTGTTTCTTCAGGAAAAAGCTTATGGGAACTGTTGTCTTGGGCAATGCATCAACAATATAGGAGAAGGAAATAATTTTTTGGGCCAATTCGTAAATCAAATGCCTTTTTTTTTTATCATCACCTTTCAATGTAACAAAATAACAAAAGAACATTTAATTCATTGCTTTCCATTATTCATGCAAATGATGCAAGTGTAAAATGATGTAATGCTATGCATGAAATTAAAAAATATGTAATAAAAAGTGCTATGCCATATGAGATCACCTCAAATTCTAATATGCCTTCTAATTATGGTACTAATTTAAAGGGACTTAATTAGACATGTCAAGTAAGAAAGTGCTTTACTAACCAAAATGCAAATTCCATTTTCATGTGCCTTTTCCAACTAACACCATCTTCAAAATTATGCAAATCCCACTTATGCATTGATCCTACTTATGCATTGTCTAACTAATTGATGATTAATTAATCAACGAATTAAATTGAACTTAAACTACATGATTAAAATGCAACAATGCTAATTAAATTTCTAAATGAAGCTAAGACATGAAATATATAAAAATGTCAAAGGCGCATACTAAGATTTTTTTGGATTTTTCAAATACAATCTAAATGACTAAAATGAATTAACTAATCTAAATTAAAAGTGGATTTAAAATGACCAAAGTACCCCTGAATGCAAAAATGACCTAAATGCCCCTAGGTGACACTAATGCCAATTAAGAAATAAATTGATTTAAAATGAAGGATAAGGGATAAAAACGGGTGTCTACAACTGCCCCTCTTTGCAAGCTTTCTGGCTCTCGGGAAGTTTGCAAAAGAGTAGTTTGTATAGTTTTTGAGAGTTAGGAAGCGTGCAAAGACATAAACACCTGTTTGTTGTTTTTTTTAGACCTACTACTCGAGGTAAACTTTATTTGAAACTAGAAAAGAAAAGAAAACATGTTCCGAGGTCGAACTTCTTGCAGATTCGCGTGGAAGCGAGAAAAGACCAACTTTGGTCTCCAAATCGCAGACTTGCGTGGAAGCAAGAAAAGACCAACTAATGCAAATCATGGAGCAAATTGAATGAATTTAGCATGGGGAACCTATATCAATCCTTCAACTAGCTCAAACCTAAAAGAAATCAAATTCCTAACCAAAGATTTAATTTTAAAGTAAATATTAATCCCAATTAATTCATCAATCCCTTTTCTAAGTCATTTTCAATTTAAAAGATCAAGCTTTTAATTCAAAGTTGTGGTTTTCAAATTAAAATTAGCTCAAAAATGGTTCAATACTTAAATTCCCAAGCTAATTTTAGTTCGAAAATTCAAACTTTGAACTAAAGTTTTGGTCTTGTCAATTAAAAATAGACTCTTGACGGGATCAAAAAATCATTTTGAACTAATATGAACTTAAAAAGAATCAAACCTCTACACCAAAAGCTTCAATTCTAAGTTGATTTTAACATAAAAGTTTAAGTTTGGCACTTACTAGTCATTTTCAATTAGAAACTATGTCTTAAAATTAAATATATCCAAAATCCATCTATTTACAAGCAAATATCAACAAACATACCAATCTAAGCCATTTATTAGAACAAAAATTTAATCTTTGGACTAAAGAACTAATTTTTAAGCTACTCATTACCAAAAACTTGAACTTAATTCCTAGATCTTAAACTATGACATAATTACTTAACAAATTATTCCATATTTCAACTTGGAAAAAATAAAAACTAAAACTTTTACTCAAATCTACCATAAAAAAAGATCATCTAAGACCACAATAGCTTAAATATATTATTTTTATCACAAAAATAAAACAAAAGGGCCTCAAATTGAAACAATCAACCACAATCAGTCCCAAACAGCAGCAATTTAAAAACTAAAATTAAAGAAATAAGGACTAAATTGAAGCAATAAGGTTAAATTGAAAGAATTGAAAAAAAAAAGCTTACAAAATGACGTCATTTTGGTCTCCTTTTCGTTTTTAATCAACCTTCTCCATCTCTTTCTGTTCTTCCTCGTTGCTTTTTCTGTTTTGATCCTCTACAAACCCTAGTTTTTTCCTTTTCAAACCTTCAACAGAACTTGTTCAAGGAATCCCTTTTTCGTTGAATTAAACCTAGATTCTTAATCCCCCCCTCCTTAAAACCCAAAAGCCCTTAATAATTCTTAAAGAAAAAAGACGATTCAAGCATCCCAAAATCAAGAACAGGGTGCGATGATCTTTGAGCAAGAGCGTTGCTCTCTTAAGGTTTCCATCATCTTACCCCTATTCTTTTTGTTTTTGGAAAATTCAGAGAGAAAAAGAAAAGAGAGAGAAGATGAGAGTGTATGTGTGTGTAAAAAATGAATCCTGAAAAAATCCGTGTATCCGAGAAAGAGACTCCCCAAAAAATTCTCCTTGCAGCTGCCTTATTTAATCCTTCTTATCCCTTCCATTTTTATTTTCTGATCTTTTCTCCCCATTTTGTGCTAACGACTTTTGTCTCTTATGCAGGTGTCATTTGATTATTCTGCGCGTATGGAAACGATTTTACCTCAGGTTAAACTTGTGGCAACCGATATGGGTTAGAGATGGTGAGGTGGCAGGGTAACCCTCTCCTTCCACAGCTATTGATTTGAGCATGTGAATTTGATCGAGTAAAAAACAACCCTATTTTTATGATCATTTTCCTATGTTTTTGGTATTTTTATGTGGAATTTAACCATATTTTGCAAGTATTTGTGTTTTTAGGTCTTGAAGACAAGAAAAGTGGAAACTTATTGTTTTTCACTCTTTTTGGAGCTAAATTGATGACTTTTTACTCAAATATGGACTTAGCAATTTGAAGTGAATATTTGGAGATTCGGAGTTCGTATTTGAAGATAATTTGGAGATTTGAAGACCAATGAAGAATTATTTCAATAAGCAAGAATTGAAGATTTGGAGCTTAATTGCAAAGGAATAAAGACAAGCCCAAAAGAAGCCCAGAAGTTAAAGATTTTTGGATATCTTATATGGGATAATACTTAGCCCATATAAGCCCAAAATTGGAGTTAAAATCTCAATTTGTGCCCCATATATCTAAGGAAATATCTAAATCCCGTAATTTCCCGCAACTAGTCCTATTTGGATTAGGATTCAGCGTAGTCTCGGTAGAAAGGCCATAACTTTCTGCTCAGATATCCGTTTTAGACCCATGAGTAGCCGTTGGAAAGCTAATTCCGAGATCTACAACTTTCCTTTGAAGTCTAAAGCCCATTTCTGCCATCTTCAAGTCCGAATTTTCCGTCGAAGTTTCTATAGAAATCCAGAAAATTGCAGGATCCTATTTTGACTTGGATTCTACTCTAGGAAGACTTTTAATCCAACTTGGAGTCCAAGTTAGACCCTAGAACGTCCTAGAGTCCTATCCTAGGTATAATAGGGGTCTTTAGGTTATTTTTCCACTATAAATAGCCACCTTATGTAACCCAATACCATCACACAATTCTCTTTCATCTTTTTCTTAGAAAATATTCTAGTTCTTTTTCTCTAGTGTTAGGGTAAGGGTGTCGCACCCTCTCTTTGCATAGAGAGGTGCGGCAACCCTAGGATATTCAAGAGGAGGTTTTCGCCTTCAAGTTTTGTAAGTTTTCTGAAAAATCCATGAGAAGCTAAATTCTTAATACTTCCTATCCTTTGGTGAATTCAATCAATTGATTATGGTGAGATTTTTGTGCTTATAATTTGATATTAGTTCTTGATAGGTAGTAGGCGAGTCTCTGTATTAATTTATGATCTTGATAGTTATTGATTTGGATGGCCACTAATGACGTAATTGGATGGATCTATAGTTAAGTTAAACAATACGGTTAGTTCTTGAGTTTGATTGTTTGGTAACAAATTAGGTATGCCTAGCTGCAGCCTAATGGGACAAACTTACCACAAACCGAGAAATTGCTTGGTGCCTGGTTTTACTTTTTGTATGCATGTACGAAAACTTAATTGTTCTTAAGCGGTCTTTAAGCCCTAAAACGGTAATTGATTGCTGAAGGAATAAAATGGATAATTTAGTCTTAGTCGGCACTTTATCTAATATACATGTTAGGTTCGCCCAGACCAGTATCTTAGAGGACAAAGTATTGAATTCATCTTTTAAATCAAGGATCCATAGTTAAATTGATTTATTCATACCATTGGAGAAGAAGTATGCCTTTTAATTATTGTTTGCTTTATAAATTGCCTTAGATTTATATTTAATTTACTTTACTTTGCTTTAAGATTAAAATTGCTTTCTTAAAATCCCCTGTTTTCTGTTTTGAAACTAATTTTTGGAAAAGACTTATTCTTGGGAATAAAGTTCTTAACCCTTCTCTGTGGGATTCAACCCCTACTTGCCCTATCTACTTTAGTTAGGTTTTGTGGGGATTGTTTTATGGTTATTGACAACACGATCAGAATTTGAGCGAGAAAAATGGGATTCCCACACTCTTTTAATCGTGTATTTCCTTTGCAAAAACCTTGTCATTTTGACTATCTTTTCCCTGTATTTTGAAATTGGGATTTACTGCCTTTTGTCTCTTGCATCAATTAGTTTTGGGCCAAGAAGAATGATGCTGAGCTGGCTTCGATGGGCTGGTCTAAGGATTTCATCTTAGGTAGTTTCTTTTCTAATCTCTCTCTATGATTTCCTGGCTTGGCTTCCCTATGATGGTATGTTGAGTATACTGCTTGCAACTGTCTTTGTCTGTTATTGCTTATTCTCCCCATTGCATTATTGTTGGTCATTTTGCTTATGTCGTGCATTGTATGATGAGTGATTTGCATTGCTGCAATTGCTTGAATTCCCCTTGCCAATTTGTCAAAACAAATGCTTGCTTGCTTGCTGTTCGAATTATTTTTGCAGCCGACTTTGAAAAATCATAACTCTTTCAATTTATCTCCAATTGCTATGATCTTGTAGGCTGGAGAAAGCTTGAAGAGTGTTCTTCAACTTCCATGAAGACCAATTTGTCAACTAGGGTCATTTCGGAGGTCAATTTTGGGTTTTTCTTAAGCTTCAAATCCTGTTCAGAATTTCTGCAGTTTTTGGGGCCTCAATTGCGGGGCCGACATCTCCCTCGTTCCATCTTCGAATCATGCTGTTCTTGTGCCCAAATCGAAGCCCCGAAAGTCCTCTACAACTTTCGTTCACGAAGTTTTTTCGGTAGAGCTCTCCAAGGTAATCAATTTCGTGTTTTCTTCGGACCGCGCTGTTGACAATTTGCATGTGTTGTCTGCTTCACTTCTAAATTGGATTTTTCTTTGTTTCTCAAGGAAAAAACTTATGGGAACTGTTGTCTTGGGCAATGCATCAACAATATAGGAGAAGGAAATAATTTTTTGGGCCAATTTGTAAATTAAATGCCTTTTTTTTTATGATCACCTTTCCATGTAACGAAATAACAAAAGGACATTTAATTCATTGCTTTCCATTATTCATGCAAATGATGCAAGTGTAAAATGATGTAATGCTATGCATGAAATTAAAAAATATGTAATACAAAGTGCTATGCCATATGAGATCACCTCAAATTCTAATATGCCTTCTAATTATGGTACTAATTTAAAGGGACTTAATTAGACATACCAAGTAAGAAAGTGCTTTACTAACCAAAACACAAATTTCATTTTCATGTGCCTTTTCCAACTAACACCATCTTCAAAATTATGCAAATCCCACTTATGCATTGATCCTACTTATGCATTGTCTAACTAATTGATGATTAATTAATCAACGAACTAAATTGAACTTAAACTACAAGATTAAATGCAACAATGCTAATTAAATTACTAAATGACGCTAAGACATGAAATATATAAAAATGCCAAAGGCGCATACTAAGATTTTTTTTTTTCAAATGCAATCTAGATGACTAAAATGAACTAGCTAATCTAAATTAAAACTGGACTTAAAATGACCAAAGTACCCCTGAATGCAAAAATGACCAAAATGCCCCTAGGTGACCCTAATGCCAATTAAGAAATAAATTGATTTAAATTGAAGGATAAGGGACAAAAACGGGTGTCTACAGGAGGAATGTGACGACAACCTGAGTGATGTGTTAGCTGAAATTGGCGAGGGAGTGGGAATGGCCAGAGAACTGAAGAAACAGGTGGATGAAGTCATTGGTGCAGTTTTCCCTACCGGCCCCTACGGACAGAAACTTATGAACAACCTACAAAATGTGCTGGATTGCTTAAATGTATTTATTAAAAAGCATGATAAGGAAATAGTGATAGTGTACTAAAACTTTATTCGGATGTTATCAGAATTATCTAAGACAGTTTGTACTAAATTATTATCTTTTAATCTAAGTTTTTTTTATTTTAGTTATATGGCAATTTAGATTCTTGCATTCTTACACTCATGCATCATCCTCATGTTGACATAATAACATCACTAAATAAACCAATTAATGATAATTGTTGCAAAGATAATAACAATCTTAATGGTTGGTTTTAAAACAGGAAGAAGTGTTAAAAAATAGCTCCACCCAGAAAAGAATATCAGCAGACTTGGCAGTATAACACTAGGTCCAGCACAAAAAAGATGGATGAACAATCTATAGAAATTCAGTGATTAATAATTTCAATCTCCATTCAAAGTTTAGAAAATTCAATTGGTAAATGATTCCTCGACCTCAAAACTGTATCATTCCCAAATAAATACTGTAGTTTCTAGTCTGTCTAGGAGACTAGGAGAGCATGGATGGTGAGAGAGAAGCAAGGAGAAAAACGAATTAATAAAGAAGAAAAAGAAAAAGATCAATAAAAGGATATAATGGTATTTACAGTTTCTTAATGAATAATTATCAAAACTTCAATTTCCTTCTTAATAATTACAATTTATTATGGTAGCAAACTCAAATTATTCTTGGTGTATTGCCCCTTTTAAAAATTTTTCCATAATTAAATAGGAGCAGGGTCAACTAGGCTCGAATAAGGTTAACCTGTAAATACACCAACAAAAAAGATGGAATATAAAATTAGTATATTCTTAAGAGAGATTTTGTTTTTTTTTTATTATTAAATTGTAGTTTTTTTGACTACTCATGAACATTATATTGAAATAAGCTATACAATTAATTAAAAAAAAAGATGAAGGGATATGCTACAAAACTCTCCCATTCCATAATCTCACCCTTCCATCATCAAAGTGTGCTGGAACTTTCATATCTTTTTATTATTTGCAACTCATCATATATATATTATATAATTCAATTGACTTTGTCCAAGTTAACTCCAAAAACATCATATTAGTCATTATAGGAGATGATCCCACGGATTCGAGTCCGTAAAAGTGACATGCAATCAAGTATCAGTTATACATATGATTATATTCAAATGAATTTTACCTCATGGATGTAGTATTTTAAATGAATTTTAGCTTCACATGTAAAATTTTATATTTATTTGGGTAGAATTTTAAAATGAAGTGACTACAAAATGATTTTTTTAATGTTCAAATAAATATGTTAATTTATTAATTAAGTTGGGATTTTAATATGAAGTTTAGTCCAAAATGAATTCTGGTTATAGAATTCAACACAATTATTATTATAGAGTTTAATGAATATATAATTATATACATATACTTATACATATAATTGAAACTCGATTTATGTGGTATAATTCTTATGAATTCGAGTCCATCGGATTATCACTCATATACTACTCGCTCCATATAAATAACAATAGTTTCTTCTTTTTGGACGAAATAATACCAGTATAGTTCTAAGAAATACTTTTTATTAGCTAAATACTTAATTCAGGATATAAGGTTTACCATCGTATTCAATTCCGTATTCAACATTACAAAAGTGTTATCTTTGGGGTACAACGTTATTGAGTTGCTCCAATTCAGGATACTAGACTCTGACACATTCACTTCGTGAACGCAATTATTTTGTATAAAATATAGTTATTTATTTTTTATGAATTTTGAAATAAACACTTTCATATGTAATATTTCTTTTAAAATTAAATTTATAGATAATAAATAGTTGGTAGTTTTTTTCTTTAAAAAGTTAGTGGTAGTTTCTTCTATAATTAATTAAATTTGGGGTGGTTTTATTTTCAAATGGATAGTTTTTATTTTAAAAAAGTTTCAAAATACATTTTTACCCTTTAATTGGTGATTTTCTTTCATATTGGTAGTTTTAATTTTTGGTATTTAAGTATTTTGTTAACTAAGTTTGTCTCCTGAGTCAACTCGTGAGACAAACTCAGGACTTCATGTTATAATTAGTATAGATATGTAGACTAGCGTCGTTCCACATGTCTATTAGAGTGTCCTCCCTTAAATTTTATATTATATATATATATAATTAAATATCATATTTTATATTTAAATTAAACATAATTAATAAAAAATTAACAAACTTACCAATTCCCCACCTACTCTAAACGGGTTTAATTACACAAACAAATCTCAAGAATTAGATGAACTTCACATGAATAATAATAACAACCACCACACCTTCACCGTCGACCACCATTGACAGTCTCATCGAAGACTCCAAACTTGACAAAAAATTTCCAAATACCAATCTTTTTACATCCTAAAGTCGAATCTAGACTGAATATCACCAAATCAAAACCGAAAATGAACCAATCTACTTGTTAATACAAAAGCAAGATTCAACAAAAGAAAAACCAAAAAACCGAAAGGTTAAGTTCCATCAAACTAAAGAAAAGCAAAAAGAAGCCAGTATCACAACAATTATTAGTGGAGCAATTTAATCTATATCTATATCTATTTATTTATATTTATTTATACTATATTAAAAAGTACGTTTATCTGTAAAACTTTTGAATTACCTACTATACCATTATTTGTCATATATATTTCTATTATGTCATTCTACAATTAATATTATTAGATTTTATTTATATATTGTTACTTTTTTTTTTGGCCAAATATATATTGTTACTAGATATATACCTTTACCATATTATATCTTAACTTAGCTCATAAAATTTAGTTTGATATAGATGAAATTTTATATTTACTATACTTCTCTATTTTTTTGTCTTCTTATTAAATTAAACTACTTATATATATATATATCTATACTATATATAAAAGTACGAGTTATGAGAAACTTTTGAATCGACTATTATACCCTTATTTTTCTAATTGAATCGACCATTATATCCTTATTNTTCAAACATATTTCTTAAATACCATTACTTAACTATTATAGTTTTATTCTACTAACAACTCTATTTTTATTCAATTAAATCTAATATCTTTATAATTGC
>AWWV01016437.1:0-63004 GCA_001974805.1 Corchorus capsularis
GATTTAGATTCAGCTCAATTTGGTCAGCGTTTAAAATTTTTTTTTTTGCACCAAAAAAACATAATTTTTTAATGTTTAATTCTTAATTTTATTTAATATATTTATTATTCGATTTTATTTTACAATTCACCACTGGTGAAGTTTAGCAAACTGCATATACAGTTTGTCGTATCTAAATAGGTTGGGTCTGGGTCGTTTACTTTTTTTATCAAATCGGATTATGTCGGATTGAACGAGTTATCGGGTTCGGCTTAGATTTGACAACTCTACATATATAATTAATTTCAATCATTATTTTAATTTTCATTTAATTTAAATACGAGTATCACGTGCAACGCACGTGGAAGTAAATACTAGTATATATATATATATATATATATATATATATTAAGTTTTCCTCATCAGAAGCCATTCGTCCTGCTGCAAATTCAACTGGAGAACCACTCTGACCCGTGAGTTATTTTTTATTCTCTATTTTCTCTGCTCTATTTATTTAATTCTTTTTACTCGATAGAGTCCTATATTCAATTACTATTTCGTTTTTCATTATTTGTTTCTTTGATAAAGGCTTTCCCTTTTCAACGTCAATTTTCCAGAGTTTTTGAAGGTAAGGAATTTGTCAGTTTCCTTTTCTTTTGATTAGGGTTTAGTAGTTTTTTTAATGATTTTTAAAAATTATCTTCTTTTTTTTTATTTACAAATATTAAATATTATTTGGCCACTTTTGATTAGATTTGTTACTTTGTCAATATAGGTATATTGTATGTTCACGAATGGGTTTTAGATCGTAATATATGTGAGGATACTTATAATGACTTATAATGATAGCTAATATGATTCTTTTTGCTGTATAAGATTTGAAACTATGACTTTCCCCTTAGTGTCAAATGGCGTTCTATGTTGATTTCGTATGTCTGTGAAATCCACCTGGCAGGCCATCTATATAATCTATATAATTGTATATGTATCACACTGAAAGATGGATATGTGTTTTGTCTATTGTTTTAGTTACTAGGGATGATCTCTGACAAGAAATCTAGGTTGTGTTACTAATGGTCCGAATTAGAGGAGGGAATGAGAAGTGGATCGGATGCTGCACCCTTCAAGCAATGGTACCTTCAGCACTATGGTGTTGACATTGGCAGGAAGAAGAAGACTGCTGCTAAGAAGGATGCCACTGATCAGGTAAAAAGTTTAAGGCAGCATTTAACTTTCTGAGTTACTAATCCCTTGCATAAAATTGTTATAATATAAATTTCTTTTCATGCTAAGGCAGAAAAAGTTTGTCCCTTCAGTTTGTATTTTCCAAAGCTTATATAGACCAAAAACGCCTTAATGAGTGAGCCTTAATGAATTACTCATAAGAATGAAAGACTGCCACTGTTTTAGTCTTGAGTTGTTTGTTTGAGTCCGCATGCTTGTGCTACTAATCTCCGTCAGTTTGTATAATTCATGTTTCTGATTTTGATTGGACTATTTGTATATAAGGCAAATAAAACTGTCAGGAAGGAGAAGGAGAAGCTGCCGCTGAGGAAACTAAGAAGAGCAACCATGTGCTGAGAAAGATCGTAAACTCGATCCTCACATTGAACAACAATTTGGTTCTGGTAGGTTGTTGGCATGCATCTCTTCAATGCAGTTATATATTTATTGTTAATAGTTTCTTATTCAATTTGCATATATTTTTGTTATTATTAGATACATATTGGAGGGTAAAGAGCTGGAATTCTATATGAAGAAATTACAAAGGAAGAAGGGCAAGGGAGCCGGAGCTGCTTAGATGCAGATCTCACCAATGTGATTTTGTTTGCTTAATTTTGTTCCTTTTGATCTACCATGGAAGATATGATACATTTTCTTTAAGTCTGGTTTTTTTAATCATAAGTTATCGTTATTTGGCAACTTCTTGTTTCAAGTTGTGAACGTTCTTGAGAATCAAATCAGATTGACTAGAGATAAAATTTCTAAATCTAGCAAAAACTTGAAAGGAAAAGAAAATAATGGTTAGATAATAATTTGATTGTAGTGAATTCAAATCGTGATTACCTGGTTTTGTTTCTAAAAGATTATTACAAAAACAAAATGGAAGAAAAAGAAGATTAGATTAGAAGGTAATAGGTAGATCAAAATGAATAATTTGCTTTGTGGAGTTGACAACTGTTGCCAATGTGAACAAAGGGAAAGGCTCAATTCAATTCAAGGCCAGCTTTTGATAAAACTTTTTTCAAATAAAGAATTTTTGCTATTCCTTTATGTGCATTTACATGACGAGTTTCCCTTTTCGGGAAATAATGTAGTCGTATTCCAATCTCTTAGAAGCTAACCCCTCCAGTATCAACTACCTGCACGTGTTGTTAATTGACATAATGAATGGAATTTTAATTTCCAAAGCAAATTGTAATCCTTTTGGGACCAAAATCGTTCTGGTAAACTTTGAAATGCAAGTCACCCAACTGGCACCTTGGAACAGAATTTTGTAAACTCACAATTACAATGAAACAACTTAATCAATTAAAACTCAAAACTGATTTATGTTGTAATCTTACACAAATCTGCCTAACAAAATCAAAAGAATGACAAGCAATGATGCTTTGCCTAGCTTTGTCATTGGCAGGCAAGTGTACCATAGCACAAATTGTATTACATAAAATAAATCTGGAGGACATGGACAAAAAATATTCCATCCTATTCTCAACTTGTTGTAAAGGCGCTTCTTGTTTTTTTTCCCTCATCTTCAAAGCCTGATTTGCTACATGTGGCTTCGTGGTTTTTCTTCCGAGAATTCCACTTTCACCATCTAAAAATGAAGGATATATATTCCAATTTAAAAGGAAACAATTCCCTATCCGTGACAATCAACAAAACATAAGGACAAACGATACCGAATGTTGTAGTATATTTGTCGCAAACATTTTCTCTCATGGACAATTATATATAGCACTCTTTCGCGGAATTTCCATGTCTTCAACGAAAGTTTTGATGAAGTCAGGAAATACAAAAATGCAAAAAGGAACATATACAAAAAATGTTGTCTACAAAGAAGTTCTATTTTCGTAAAGGAAATTTCTAACTTTAAAAAATTTCATTATATTAAATAAATAATATTTGGGAACCACAATTTATTATATTCATTATTATTTAATTATTTATTTTCATTGAATATTTATAATTTTTTTATTATTTAAAGTTATTTATTCACACACGTTGAGCCACGTGCAATGCACGTGAAGGCGAAAACTAGTAAAATAAAAACCAATTAAGAGAATGAGCAATGAGGCAATGAAAAAAAAATAGCAATCTATTAACTTTTTTAGACAATGATAGCAATCCATCAAATATTTTAGAGGCCTAAGTTAGCATATCAACTTTAACAAGAGAGAAAAAAGGGAACAAGAGTCTTTTTATGAACTTGATTCGATGATGAGCAACAGTGGTAGCAGCGGTGATATCAACGAACCGCTGTGCCGGAGACAAAAACGACCACTATTGAATCCTAAAACTTCCAGAAACAACCCCCTTGACCTTTTGAATTAGATACCAACGTTGGATTTTCCAAACAAGGCTGCCAACTACGTGAAGCTAAATCTACCCAAGCTTCAATTTCAACTTTCCCTATCTTAACAATCGATTGTTTAATAAACCAAATCCTTTGATATACTACCCTACTTAAGCTCTCAACCGATTCCCAAAAAAAAACTCTTGGATTGAAAAAAACCCAAATTGGAAGTGCAAATTCCAACCTCTCCCTTCTTTCCTTTTCTTCAAAATTTTACGGAGAGCTTCAAAAAATTTTCAAAGATGAGGGAATCCTTTAGAGAAAATAAGAAATTGAAAGAATCCAAGAGTGAATGACAATTTTAGAGTTTCTGTGTAAGTGAAAGTGGGAGCGTGCGAGACAGTGAGAGAATCAGAGGAGAGGAGAGAAACGTGAGAAAATATATAGAGTAAGAGAAGTTTTTCTTTTAATTTTTTTTATGTAAAAAAGTAAAAAGAAAACATTTTTTTTATTTCTATTTTAGATGCCACGTGGACTATGAAATCCACGTGTTTCATCCAACGCGAGTTCCAGGAGCATGTTATTCAAACAAACGGTTCTTTAACACTTTTGTTACCTTGTATCTCAAATTGAACATGAGGGCAAAACTTAGAGTATTTTTTAACCCTTTTTATTCCTAAATAAGTGTTCTTCCAAGTGTCTCACTCTCCCTCCCGGAGGACTGATACGATGGAATGGAGGGAGAAGTATATGTAATCAAATTAAGATAAGATAACTAATAAATTAAAGTCTAAATAATGTAGACCCCAATCGGACGGTTAGAAACATTTGTAACCTCCCAAACATTTCCCTAAACTATTGTAGTAACAATTCAAATCTTCTGAAAATTTGTAACCTTAGGGACGATACAATTCTTTTTTTTTTTGCACAAACAGTAGGATATTTTATTTATTTAAACTGATAGTTACATGTCGTAGCATTGCCTATTAGATGGGAAGTAGCCCCGTTATACATGCCATTATACAAAAGATCATAAAAGAAAGACTGAGGTTGATAATATTCTTCCGAAGCTTTAGATTCAACAGCCTTTCGTGCAAGGGCATCTGCTACCTTGTTTGCTTCTAGGTACACAAAATGAAAGCTCAGTTTGTGGAATCCTACAGCTGACTCAAAGCACTCTCGAAGGAGCACCTCCTGATGAGGGAGAGGAGGTGGATTTTTGTGTAATAATAAGATTGAGCTTAAAGAGTCAGATTCAACCAGAAGAAGAGAAACACATAATGATTTTGCCAGAGTAAGACCAAATCGGATGCCCTGCATCTCAGCCACACTGTTATTAGTAATTCCCAGATAATAAGAAAAAGCAGCAATAAAGAGACCATAATGGGATCTAAGAACTCCACCACATCCAGCATAACCTGGATTTCCTAAGCATGATCCATCCACATTGAGTTTACAGTAAAAAGGAGGAGGAGGAAGCCAGGAAATAAGTTGAGGGACCAGAGGTGTATTGATGTTTTGTGTGTGTGTTGTAAAAAGTGTGGTCATAATAGCTGAAATTTTCATAAAGCTAGACATATAATGTATTGGTTTATGAGTAAATAAAGAGTCATTTCTTTGTTGCCATATTTGCCATCACAGAAACACAAAGAGCCTAACTTGTGGTATTCTGGTATTATTAATGGTAGTAAATGTTTTGGCAGAGGACAATGTTCTAAGAAAAATAATAAGGTTATGTTCCTGTGGGTTCCAATGCCAATTATAAGTAGACCAAAAAACTTGGTAGTGAGGGCAATCTTGAAATAAATGAATTTGGTCTTCTGGGTACATATTGCATAAATGACATACTGGTGAAGGAATAATTTTCTTTTGGTAGAGTTGCAAGGCAGTGGGAAGTCGATTATGTGCACATAGCCAAATATAAAAGATAACTCGAGGAAGTGTTTTAAGTTTCCACAGAGAACGCCAAGGTAAGGCAGGTAAGATAGGCTGATGTGTTTGATATACCAAAGATCGATAAAGGGAAGCAGTGGTATAATTTCTACTTTTGTCAAGTAACCAAATTGGTTTGTCAGAACAAGGGAAAGTGGGTATAGGGACTGCAATAATTTGTTCTATGACCACTGGAGGTAGCAAATTAGCTACAAGCTCAAGATTCCAGGTATGGGAATGAGAATCTATGCACTGACTAACTTTTAAACTATCTAAATGGTTTGGAACAGGCACCATAATTAAGTCATGCAAAGAATTATTAGATATCCATTATCGTACCAGAAACTTATATGATGCCCATTACCTAATCTCCAGCCTAAATTCTTTGTGACCAAAGGAATACATTTTACCATTCCTTTCCAAAAGCAAGATCCAGAATCGGTGGGTGCAGCATCCAAAATGTGAGAGGAGGAAAAATATTTCTTTTGCAGAAGATTAAAGCAGACAGAGTGGTTGGTAGTGAAGAATTTCCATAATAATTTTGAGATTAAAGCTTTATTAAATACTTCAATTGAATGTATGCCAAGTCCTCCCAGATCAGTAGGCAAGGTACAAGTATTCCAATTAACTAAAGATGATCTATGGGAATTACTTGTGGGGTTCCATAAAGATTTCCTTATAAGTGAAGATATGTCTTTATAAACATGAGTGGGAAGCAAGAAGACAGACAAAGTATAAACTCGAATTGAAGTCAAAACAGCTTTGATTAGAGTGAGTCTTCCAGCGTATGATAAGAATTTTGAATACCATTTATTTATAGAATTTTTAATGGTATTAATTAAAGGAAGAAATGTGTTTTTAGAAATTCGGCCTGTGAAGACAGGCAGTCCTTAATATTTATCCTGTGTGTTTAGTAAAGGGACCCGGAAGAAATCAGTTCTGGTGAATCTAGAATGTTCACTAGTGTTGGGGGAGAATGTGATAGTACATTTGTTAGGATTCAAGGATTGTTCTGATACTTGACAGTAACTATCCAATATAGCTTTGAGTTCCATTATATTCTGAGCATCATTTTTAGCAAATATATAGCAGTCATCTGCATAGTTTAGAATTGGGATTTGTGGCCCTGATCTAGAAGCTTTAAATGCTCTGAACGTTTTCTTATTAAGAGATGTTATTAGGAATTTATTAAACATATCAGAGCATAAAATGAATAAATAGGGGGATAAAGGATCTCCCTGTCTTAAGCCCCTTGTAGGTTTGATTACATTTGATAGTTGATGATTTATTAATATCTTATAAGAAACTGTAGATACACATTCCATAATTAAGTAAATCCAAAGTGTTGGGAAGTTGTAAAACTGAAGACAATCTCTAATAAAAGACCATTCTAATTTATCATATGCTTTCTCAAAATCCAATTGGAATGCAAAATAAGAATCAACTCCAGATTTTTTCTTTTGCAAGGTATGATAAAGTTCATGGGCCATAATAATATTATCAGATATAGATCGATTAGGTACAAAGGCAATTTGAAATGGGATTATAAGTTTTGAGAGGAGAGGTCTGAGTCTATGTGTAATTATAGAAGTAATGATTTTATAAAATAACATTACATAAACTTATAGGTCTAAAGTGGGATATTTCTGAGGGATTGGTTCTTTTGGGAATTAAAACTATAAAAGTTTCATTTAATTTTTTAAGTAAATGAGTGGAATGAAAATAACATTACAGAGTCACCTATAATGTGCCAATATGTTATGAAAAAACCAGCAGTAAGGCCATCTGGCCCTGGTGCTTTGTTAGAATTCATCTTCCATATTGTGTTTTTAACTTCAGTAGGAGAAATAGGCTTTAAAAGAGCTTCATGGTCAGTAGAGGTCAGCTTGGGAAAAGAATCTAGATTATCAAAATCAAAACTATGAGGATGAGTAGAAGAAAAATGTTCTGATAGCTTTGTGTAAAGGCTTCAATTATAGTATTATTGTCTGAAATCCATTCATTATTATGATATAAAGAGTGAATTGTATTTATTCTTCTTCTATGTTTTACTTTTGAGTGGAAGTAAGTAGTGTTATTGTCACCTTCTTTAATCCATTTATCATGAGCCCTTTGAGACCAATAAGTTTCTTCCAATTGCTTAAGTTTTTTAATTTCAATAAGGATGTTGGCCTCTTCCTTTTGCAGGGCAATATTATGAGTGTTAGTAAACTGATTCTGAATCTGAACTAAAGTCTGTTGAAGAGCATTAAGTTTGGCTTTAACATTTCCAAATACATTATGTTTCCATGATTTAGACTCAAAAGTCAATTGTTTGCATTTGTTTGCAAAATTAAAAGCAAAAGAACCTATCCTAGGAGTGTTCCATATATTAGACACAAGGTTCTTATAATCTTCTCTATGTATCCATTGGTTTTCAAATCGAAATCTAGTAATTCCTCTGTGGAGTATAGGATTAGTATCTAAAAGTAAAAAGTTATGATCTGATCCTGTATTAGGAATATTATGCACTACTGTTTTAGGATATGTAGTAAACCATCCTGGAGTAGCAATAGCCCTATCGAGTCTTTTCTTGACTAGATGATATTCATCCTGTTTATTAGTCCAAGTAAAAGGTGGTCCCGTATTCCCAAGATCATAAAGATTACTATTTTCTAAAAATTCACCAAATAGTTGCATATTCCTAAAATTGGGAACAAAATTACTTAATTGTTCATTTGGTGATATAATGCTATTAAAATCGCCTATCATAATGCAGTCAGAGTTAATTGAATGTGCTAAAGATTCTAAGTCATCCCATACCTGTTGTTGAGCTTGAGTGTGTGGATACTGGTACACTGCAGTGAGATTAAAAGGAATATCTGGAGCTGGTGGGTGGATATGGGCAGAGATAAACCTATTGGCATTAATATTATTGTGCACAGTGAGTTGAGCAGGGTCCCAAAGGAGCCAGATACCCCCAGCAAACCCTTCTGGAGCTGAGATTATACGCCCAAATAGTGGTATTTGAGCTAGGACATGTTGTGCTATGTTAGAGCCAATTTTGGTTTCCATAAGAATTACCACCTGAGGTTGATGGCGGTGTAGCATTTCCATAAGTTCTGGTAGAAATCCATTCCTACCTGCTTCCCTACAATTCCAGGCTAAAATTCTCATATATTCAGGGGTTTTTATTGGGTTGAGGGTCTGTTGAGGTTTCAGGACGTGTGGATGCACTCCTTCTCTCATAAACGCGTAAGCGTTTAGGTGGTACTGGGCATAAGGAGGGTTCTAAGCCACGCTTTCCTTGATGGACATGTTCATATGAAATAGATAGTTCCTCTGAGGTGTCAGATTGTCTCTTATTGCCTCTACGCTTATAATAACCAGGTGTACGGTTAGTTAATTGGCGGACAGGTGAGGCTGGTGGTGGTTGGTTTGGAATATGTACTCTCCGGGGCTTGGACACAGCATTTGATTGTTTTGAGTTAAGCTTTCTGGATTTAGGGGCATTCCTGGATGATTTTGAGGACCGAGTGCTTGCAAGATCACCAAAATTATCTTTTGTAGCTGTGAAGCGGAAAGGTTGTTCAAAACCTGGAGGGAAGTCGCTAAATTCGGAAATTGAGGAGCCGTCATGTGTATTGGTGGGCTGAGAGGGGGGATGGTGTCGTCATTCTCTGCGTTTCAGGGTATGGGGTGGGTGGGCGTGGTAGTGGTATTGGAGAGGGAGGGTAGTTGTTCATTTCTAGTAAATTGAAGTCGTTTAAATGACCGTTGTTGTGGAGATGGTGGAGAAGGTGGGTTTTCAGGGGATGAATCGGAGGTATTTAAGTTTGCCATGTGTTCTAAATTGTTGTTCAATCCCTTAGAATTGGGAGTAGAAAGTTGAGATGGAAGCGGTTTTGATGAGATGTCTTTTGCAGAAGGGGAAGAGATAGTGGGGGAACTAATTTTAGTGTGAGGGACATGTTCATGGGAAGGAGAATTTGTGTTTTGGGTTGATTTTGGATTTGAGTTAGGGTCTTGTGTGTGTGGGTTTATAAGTTGGGCTAAAGTTGGTATTGGGCTTGGCATATCATTGGTTGGTGATGATATAATAGTTTTAGAGACCAATTGTTGAGTAGCCTTATTAGGACTAAGGTTGGAATTGTAAGAAAACTCATGAGGATGGGAATTATTAGAAGACTCAAGACAATTAAAGTTTGTATTTTTAGGATTATCTATAGCCGACCCTAGAGAAATATATGTGCTTTTATTATTATCTAAAACCGGCTCTAAAGGATAAGGCTTAGAGATATTTGTATGATTAGTATTATTAAATGTGTTAACATTTTTAGCTTTCCAGGTGGAGGCTATGTGTCTAGGGGTAGTAGGGGAAGTTGTTTTAGAGTTAAATTTTTTTAGATAACTTGTAGAAGGTTAGGAAGTAACTAGATGAGATTGATCGGTGTGAACAGAATTTGATGGACCAGAAGTGGATGGACTGCTATAGGAAACAGGTAACTTACCTAGACGTGAGGAGGAAGAATCCTTCATGTTCCTTCCTTTCCTTGTAACTGTTTGCCATTGACCCTCGTGTTCCTCGATGTTAGTTGATGAAGTTGGAGTTGAGTTGTCGGGGGATGTTCTGCCTGGACTATAGAATTTGTAGTAGGAGAACCGGTTGGTGTTTCACTCTTTGAAACAGGGCATGTTGCTTTCATATGACCAATTAAGCCACAATCAATACAAAATGATGTATGCATTTCATACTGAATCTGTTGAGTGAGTTTGCCAATCCGAATGTGATTTGGCAGTGGTTCGTCTCCTACAACTTCCACACAAATTCTAGCATAATGTCCCCGTGTAGCTGAACCTGTATTTGCATCAATTTTTATCGGGGTACCTATGAGAGAACCTATTTGAAACAGAACATTTTTGTCAAAATATTCAATCGGCAACTCTGGTAATTGGATCCAAATGGCCATTCTACGGATAATTTCCGTAGATGGTTTAAAATTTGGACACCAGCTCTGAACAAGTAGGTAGTGGTTGAATAAGAACCATGGCCCTCCTACTAAAGCTGTAAAATAGTCCTCCATGGATGTAAATCGGATGATAAAACAATTGGCTCCCAAATCAATAATTTGAATAGAAGAAGTTAATTTCCAAAGATTTTGGAGCTAAGGAGCCAACTTGTTGAAAGATAAAGGGTGACCAACTAACTTGATAATTAAAGTATTTTTCCACGGCTGCATAATTCGAAGTTTTTCTTCATTAGAAAGAAGTAGGGTAGGAATTGAGGTATCTGTAGGAGTGTTTTCTTCGTGGAGAACTATCTCAGTTTCAATGTTTAAATTGTCAAGCCAAGAGTTGTAGTAAAGGTGCCTGGTTTGTGCAAGAAGTTTGTTTTTGCAATTCATATTGGTAGGTGAAGATTGTAAGGTTGTAGATGTTGGTGGAGGAAACTGGTGCCCTAAATCCGGAGGTTTTGAGGAATTGATATCGGAATAAAGTTGAGGTGAATTGTTTTGGTTAACTATTTCAGGAGATAAGGAAGGAGAAGGAGTATTATGTTGAGAAGGAGGGTTTTCGAGAGGAGAGCTTTGGAGAGCCATTTTTTTAGGGACGATACAATTCAACAATCAATTAATGTTCAAAAGAATTATAACGTTCAATTTTAAAACAACAATAATCCTCAACTATTTCCTTTCTTCTGTTTTTATTATAATAATAATCTATAGTTATTAATGACCAACGATAATCAATATATACTAGTATTTAGTTATTTGAGAATTGAGTTCAGTTTTGGAGCTCATTAATTCCTTGACCCTAATGACATCATTACTGATTAATATATACCAAATTGCAGATTTAAATATACAGATGACAAACTAGAAATGCAACTTGCAGCCATCAAGAATTTGACATGCTAGTAGAGTATTGGAAATTAGTTCCAGTAAAGAAAAAGAATAAAAGAAATGCAAGTGGGGCAATTCAACAATTTTCGCTTATAAATATGACCAAGCAAATAATGTTACTTGCTTGCTTGTTACAAAGAATTATTAGTAATTACAGAAATCCTTTTTACCTCGAAAAATTTTTGAATATTGCTACCATGCAAAACACAAAATCCCATGTAGCCCTCTTGGCTAGTCCTGGTTTAGGCCACCTGATTCCCGTGCTGGAACTTGGGAAACGCCTTGTTAGCCAACACATGAGTTTGAAATCACAATATTTGTCTTGGCATCCGAAGCATCAACAGCACAAAACCAAGTCCTTGAATCCACAGTACAGAATATGGACCTTGTGTTCCTGCCCTCTGTCGACATCTCGACCAAAGTGGATCCATCTGCAAATATAGTAACCAAAATCATGGTCATGATGCGGGAGTCCATGCCAGGCCTGAGCTCCGCAATATCTGCAATGAACATGTCTCGCCCAACAGCTTTGATTGTGGATTTGTTCGGGACCCAAGCCTTCCCTCTTGCTGATGAATTCAACATGTTGAAGTTGGTTTCCATTGCTTCCAACTTTTGGTTTCTTGCCATAACCGTTTACGCTCCAACCGTTCACAAAATTGTTAATGAAGAGCATGTTCGGAAGCAAAAGCCTCTGTTAATTCCTGGGTGCAAACCGGTTCTGTTCCAGGATACCCTTGAAGCTTATTTGGAGCGCAACGATAGATTGTATGAAGAATATGCACGTATAGGGCTTGAAATTCCTCAAGCTGATGGGATTTTGATGAACACTTTTGAAGGCCTTGAACCCTCAACGCTTTCATCCTTTAGAGATGCTAACATGTCGGGGAAGGTGGTCAAAGTACCATTATATCCCATTGGGCCGATTGTGAGACCATTGGGAAGTGAGCAGGCTTTGTTTGAATTTGAGTTTGACACCATCAAAAACTAGCTAGATAAGCAACCTAGTGAATCAGTGATTTATGTCTCTTTTGGAAGTGGAGGGACGATTTCAGCTAAGCAAATGACAGAGATCGCTTGGGGCTTACAACTTAGCCAACGAAGATTTATTTGGTGGTTCGTCCTCCTATTGAGAATTTTTCACTGTTGGAAATTACAGTTCAGATGGTACCCCAGATTACTCACCCGAGGGGTTTTTGACCAGAATCCATGACAGAGGAGTGTGATACGAATCTAACTGTGTTAGATTCAAATTTACCCTTTGAAAAGCCACCAAAGTCGACTTGAACTACTACCACTCCTTGATGAGTAAAATCGATGATCTTCACCTATGAAATCCTCTTCGTTCGTCGGCCTTAAGTCTTCAATTAGACCTACAATTGAACACCTAAGATTACAAGATTCACCAAACAATTAAGCAATCCCAACCTAATTGTTTACTAGGACTCTACAAGATTGAAGAACCCTAAGTTTGCTCAAACTAGAACAATGAAACCAAATAATCGATATGGGTGAATAACCTCTCAATTTTATTGATAACTTGACTTGTGTTTACAAGAGCTATTGGTGGCCTTATATAGGCACCAAGATAGCGCAAGATCCCCCTTAAACCTCTAATATGAATCTAGTTCCAAATCGGTTCAAATCCACCTTTGAGACCCGCCAAAGATCAACTTGAATCACCAAATCTTCTAGACTTGTATGTCGACAATCTTCACTAAGTAAATCCTCCTTCATTCGTCGCCTTAGATGAGTAATTAGACCTGCAATTATCAACCTAAGATCACAAGATTCACAAACAATTAAGCAATCACAACCTAATTGTTTGCTAGGACTCTATAAGATTGAAGAACCCTAAGTTTGCTCAAACTAGAACAATGAAGCTAAGATAATCAATTTGGGAAAATAATCCTCAATTTTATTAATCAACTAAACTTATGTTTAAAAGAGGGGGATGGTCCCTTTATATAGTAGTAGGGGACGCATAACCCTTCTCCTAAAGTTAAAAGGAAAACATTACATAAAGGAAGGATCAAGGAAATTGCCTACTCCTTATCCTACTAGGAAAAGTAAATACATAACTTAATTAAACAAGGATTGCACTTAGTCAAACAAGGCCCAACCCAATGTCTTCTAGACTAAATAAATAACTAATCTAAGATAGAATAAAGGCCCATGTGGCCGAATTACACAACATAAGAACTAATGATCATCGATTTCAAGTAAAGTGTAAAACTTGGAATCGATGGGAATATTCTTGGTGATGTCGACTTCAATGCTCTCTAGTTGGTCTTCAATAGACTCTAAACCTCCAAGATGAGATCTAACAAAACCCAATAAAGCTTCCTTGAACCTTTTAGCCCGAGCCCTAGTCATTGGACCTTGCGAAATGGCTAAAGGATCCATTGGCCGGTTGTGGCCGGTTGGTGCGCGGTCTTGTGCGATGCTCCCATGCAATGGCCGGTCATGTGGTTGGTTTTGGCCGGTCATGGTCCCATGCGATGGCGCGGCTACTCCATGCTTTGGCCGGTCATGTGTGATGGCATCATCTCCTAGCTTCTCCAAGCTTGTTTTCAAACCGAGATCAACCTTAGCATCTTCTTGATTGTCCGAGACATCTCCATGTTTATCCGAGACATGATCTCCATTAGCTCCATTATGCTCTTCTATGTCATGATAAGCACTGGGCGCATCAACCGCCCTTGGCATTCAATGCAAGGTTCTCGGGCGGTCACTAGATTATTCTAGAAACTATCTTCAAATACAACCAATAGGAAAAATAGATGAGGATTGGACTTAATTAAACAAGGCCCAACCCTAATCAAGGTCCAAACTATATAATTAACTAATCTAAGATAGAATTAAGCCCCATATAGCCGAATTACACAATGTAAGCCCTAGGGTTCAACAATTTCAAGTAAAGTGCAAAGCATGGAATCGTTGGGAATATTCTTGATCATGTCGACTTCAATGCTTCCCAATTGATCTTCAATGGACTTCAAGCCTTCAAGATGAGTTCGAACAAAGCTTGTTAATGCATCTTTGAACTTCTTAGCTCTTGCTCTTGTCATCAGACCTAAAGGCATCTTCAAAGGATCAAATGGCATCTTAATGGCATCTCCATGACCTAATGGCATATTTGGTGCGATTCCATTAGTATCTTCATGAAACCTTGCGATTCCATCCTCTCCTTTAAGCTTGTCCATGCTTCCTAACACTCCTTGAGCATCCTTTCCATGATCTCCATTGTCTCCATTGTGTTTTTCAAGACCATGATAAGCCCTTGGCGCATCGGAATGGTACTTGAGAATTGGGCTCCCCAAACAGAGATTTTGGCACATCCTTCAGTTTGTGTGACATTGCGGTTGGAATTCAAGCATGGAAAGTTTGGTTAATGGGGTGCCTATGATTGCATGACCACTCTATGCAGAGCAGAAAATGAATGCCGCAATGTTGACGCAAGAGCTTGGCATGGCGGTCGCGGTCAGGCCTAAGGTGTGCGGAATAGTGGATAGGAAGGAGTTGGAGATGATGGTGAGGAAAATCATGGTGGAGAAAGATGGGCAGGAAATGAGAAACAGAGCCATGGAATTAAAACATAGTGCAACAAAGGCCTTGAGCAAGGGTGGTTCTTCTCATATTTCACTTTCCCAAATTGCCAAACTCATTGAAATGACTAATGATCAGTTAAAGGCAAAAGGAGCTTGAATTGAATAGTTTTCTATCAAATTAATCAAGGCCCTTTGTTCGTGTGTAATACTACTACTTGTTACCATGCATGTAGTTTATACATATCAATATTAGCCTTTTCATCAAAATTAAGTCTCGTGTGTTTAGATAATTGATGAGTTTTTGAACTCAATAAAAAGTTTAATATTATTGAAGAATTCCAAATTAATTTTATAGATTCAAAAAGAATCCCAAGAGTTTTTACTTGGTGGGAAGCTCACTTGTCATGGTTGATATACTAACAACTTACTAAACATGTACATGGTGTAGAGTTGCAAACCGGCTAAGGTAAATGCAAAATAGAAACTGATTGGGAAAAAGGCTTGCTTGATTATGATTAGGTACAAAGGTTTTATACATAGTAGTGTTCTCATATATGTAAACTACATCAGGAGTATATCCTATCTATAACAACTTTACAAATTAAATTTGAATGGAGATACATCATCCCTTACACGCCCCCTCAAGATGGTGAAGCTGCCAAAGACACCAATCTTGGAATGTAGTTGCTGAAACTTCTTTCAAGGAAGAGGTTTGGTCAGAAGATCTGCCAATTGGTCATGAGTTGAGACATGTTTAACATGCAGTGAGCCAGCTTCAACCTTGTCTCTAACAAAGTGAAAGTCAATAGAGATGTGCTTCATTTTGGAATGGAGAGCTAGGTTGGCAGAGACATATGTGGCACCAATATTGTTTGAGAAGATTGTGGGAGCTGTAGAAAATGAAATTTTGAGCTCAGACAGCAAATTTTGTATCAAAGCTAATTTTGCAGCGGCACTTGTGATGGCCCTATACTCAGCTTCTGTTGAAGATCTTGCCACTGTTTTCTGCTTATTACATTTCCATGATACAATATTTCCATTGAAATACACAAGGTAAGCAGAGGTAGACTTACGATCACTCTTGTCACCTGCCTAATCAGCGTCGGCATAGTCAAATAACGAAGAAGAGTTGTGTTTAGACTTAAGCAGTGAAAGTCCAGTAGAAATGGTGCCCTTGGGATACCTCAAAACTCGCTTCAATGCCTGCCAGTGTTCATCCGTTGGTTTGTGCATAAAATGGGCTAGTTTATTAACACCAAAGGAGATGTCTGGTCGAGTGATGGGAAGATACTGCAAGGCACCAATTACACTTCGATATTCCTTTGCATCAGAAAGGGGCTGACCAACATCCAATGAGAGAGAGACTGTAGATTCCATAGGCATGGTGACAGGCTTGCAGTCAAGCATATTGGTGCAATGAAAAAGTTCAGTTATATACTTCTTTTGTGACAAGAAAACTTCAGTTGTTGTAGTAACAGTTTCAACTCCAAGGAAATAATTTAGAGAGAACGGATCCTTTAGTGAAAATTGCTTGGACAATGAGCAAAAATTTTTTTGAATAAAAGCCTCAGAGTTGCCAGTAAGAATTATATCATCGACATAGACAATTGATCGGACCAAATATATTCATCTTTTTATGGTCATTTTCCTATGTTTTTTGGGTATTTTATGCTTGATTATGCCTTATATTTGGTATATTTGTGTTTATAGGTGCTAAAGTGAAGAAAAGTGCAAAATCACCAATTTTCTACCTTTTTGGAGCCTTTTTGGATGATTATTAATACAAATATTTTCCAAGGACAATTTTGATGAACAATGGAGCCAATATGATCGTGATTGAAGAGTTTGAAGAGTCAATTTTATGATCATAATGTTGATCTTCAAGAGTTTGAAGCAAAGGAGCAAAGTTGAGTTTCAAGGCAAGAAGACATGTCAAGTGGCGGACAAGCACTAGAGCACATGGGTCCTGAGACAAACCAGGTGGGGCGCCAAGCTTGCGACATGGGCGCCCAGCCAGAGTCGGGGGTGCCGCCCAGCACCCACATGGATGCTGCCGACCTGGGGCCTCAAGCAAACGACCTGGGTGCTCAGCGCAACCAAGTGGGCGCCCAGGGGGAGTCGGGGCATGACTCCGCGCGCGCCAAACATGCCATCGCGTGTCACTTCCTCTTGAAGCGTCTCCATTAGTTTCCAGATTTGGCGACCTTTATGTTTTTTGGCCATAACTTTTGATCCAGAGCTTCGTTTGAGGCAAATTAGTAGCCCTTGGAAAGCTAACTCCAAGAGCTACAACTTTCGTGTTTCAGTCGAAGCCCAGTTTTGCCTTTTTTGTGGACGAAAAAGCCCTTAAAGTCAGCGGACAGAAACTGTCTTGGGCCTGTTTTACGGGATTGACCAATTTGAGCCCAAAATCCTATTTGGATTAGCTTGAAGACTTGGAGAGAGGTCCAGCACGTCCCTATGGTTTGTTTAAGCCATCTAGAACTTTAAATTAAACCCTAGGCAGACTCCTATATATACCCTCTTATCCTTGAACCCTAGCTACAACTAACAACTTATAACACAACTTTTCTCTTCTTATTCTCTAGGTTTTGCGGTTTGGAGAGGAGGCAGCCGCCTCCTCCTCTTTTCCTCTTTGGTTTGTAAGTTTTCAATCTCTCATGGATTGGGAACTCCAATCCATGAGAGGTTAAACCTTTATACTTCTTTTCCTTAGGTATTTTTGATCAATAAATTTATGGTGAGACTTTTGTTCTTAATAATTTGATTTTTCTATTTGATTATGTTTCTTATCTCTGTGCTTCATCTTATGTGTTCATATTTTAATTGATTTGGAGTACTACTTATCTTGAGATTTATGAATGCTATAGTTAGATTCAAGTAGCTTGAGTCAAGCTAAAGTTGGTCCAAGTAACAATTGTAATTCTAGGAGTCCTAAGTTCAATGGGATATCAAACCTTGTTGAAATCTTTAGGCCGAGATGGAAATTGATGTAGGCAAGTTTGGTATTGATTTATCATGCATGTGGATAAGTAAAGCTTAATGTGTATTCTAAGGGTTGAAATAGACCTGCAATTAGAATATTTTTGATTAATTGTCAGCGAGATGCGGGTTAATCTTCTTAGCATGTTGAAATTAGCATCACGTCTGTTCCTATACCAATTATTCAAATGGAGTTGTTTAAGATATTAAGAGGATTATTTTGTTTCATTGAAAGTTGATGTCTACGTCTTAGGTTATATACCAATTTGGGACGATTTATGATTCTTAATTGATTGCAATTTAAGTTAAATTTATGCTTTGTGTCTATGATCCATGATTCACTTGATCAAAAATAATTACCTAAAGGAGAAGAAGTATGCTTTTAATTAATTGTTTCTATTAAATTGTTTTCTTAGTCATTAGTTTAGATTTATATAATTGTTTTCTAATTTAGTTTACCTATTTTGAAAACCTATAAAAAATCCTCTTTGGTAAAATTTTCTTTTGTGTAATTTGGCTTTGATTTGCTGCTACCTTCTCTGTGGATTCGACCCCAACTTGCCCTAGCTAATAGTTATAGGGTTGTGAGGATTTATTTTGTGATTTTTTCAATGACCGATCACAATTTTGGAGTCGTTGCCAGGGAAGGAAGGAAGCATCAAGAAGATTGAAGACAAATTATCACCTAAGAATTTCTTACCCTTATCTTTTTCTTTTTCTTTTTCGTTATTTTCTTTTCATTTGTATTTTTTCGTTTTAGTGCTAAATTTTCTTTCTAGCCTTTGTTTTTTAGGAATTAGAATTTCGAGACAACGGAGCAAAAATCATTATGGTATTCTTCTCGAGAGGAGGTCCTATGTTGCCAACAATTTCCTGATGAACATTGGTGTGCATATTGGGAACGGTACAACGAGCTATGTGAGAGCAACCCTAACCATGGTTTATCTGAATGGGAGTTAATTGAAAATTTCTACTATGGGTCATCTCACATAACTCAAGAGAGTCTTGATTATATAAGTGGAGGTATTTTGGAACTCAAGAGTCCTGAAGATGCGATAAGACTGCTTAATGCCACAACAGAAAGTATCCTCCAGTATTTTTATAATAGGATTCTACTTTGCGAGCGATTCCCAAATGAAGAAGTGCACAAATTTGGGAAGAGACTCTATTATGTGTATTGTTGCTTACCAGATCATGAGATCGACGAGGATGAATTTGTTCATATATTCCATTCTTGTGTGCAACCAAGTGAAAGGGAACCTTCATGGGGTCGAGCTCAACCTCAAGAAGATCAAATCTTGTCATACCAATTGATCATGTTTACGTGGAAGGAAAACTACAAGGAGAAGCTTAGCAATTGAGAAGAATTGATCACTCCAATCAATCAATAAGAATTTTCTTTACCCTTTCCTCTTTTGTGCTTTATGATTAATCTTTAGAGAACGAACATGATGATATGGTAGACTTGCATGCTTAGTTTTTCTTGTTCCTTGAACTTCAATTTTGTTACTTATTAGGTACATTGAGAACTAAGAATTAACTAGTTTTCAATTTCAAAGAAGGATCAAAGAAAAGTCAACAACTTGGATGGATGAAGCATGCACACGAATGCCAACACCAAGAATAAGCTTTTATCATCTTTTCCCTTCTTAGTTGTTCTTCAATTGATGATATCTTTGCTTGATGAATTAAACATGTTGATTCTTTGTTTTGAATGTTATTTCATACAACATTTTGTATCTTTGCACTCATGCATATTCACATATCATTTGTAGTCTTTTATAGATTTTCTATTAAATAATTTCATGCATCTCATACATATAGAATCTTAAGTGATAAGAGTCTAAGGTTATTCTTTGATGGTTGTGGGTTTTTGGTAAAAGACAAGTGGCCAAAGAAGACCAAGGAGAGGCCGATGATTCTTTTCCTTAGGATGCTATGTGTTGTATTTTCTTTCATGATGACATTGCATGCATTTTTATTTGTGCTTTTATTTGTCTTATGTTTATTTTGGATCTTATGTGAGACTTATGTGTTTGAATGTTATGATTGATGATATGTTTAGATTAATTTGCTAAGATTGGATGCATACTTTCTAGGTGAATTTAATCTTACATGTGCTCAATTAATTTAGATTGCCCCACTTATTGTGTTTTGTTGCTAGTAGTAAGTTTGCTTGATTTATTAGATTGGGTCGACACTTTCTAAATCGAGTCTTACTTGTGCACTTCATTTTTCCAAAAGTTTCCTAAACAACATGTTTTGAAATTTTTTGTCAAAATGCTAGCACAACACACATTGAGGACAATGTGTCTTTTAAGTGTGAGGGAGGAATTAGTCTATTTGAAAGATCCTATTTTCCTACCTTTTTATCTTATTGACTAGAGATAAATTTTTCAAAATTTTTGAAGAAAATTAAATTGATTTTGTATTTCTAATAAGTTTTGATTTAATTTCCATAAGTATAGTCTTGTGTAATACTAATTTGGTTTAAATACATTGAAAATATTTTTCAAATTTTTTTATGTGCAATTTCATTCTTTGATTAAGAAGTGTAATTGATAAGGTTTTTCATACCCAAAAATGTTTTGACAAGTGTATTACTTCTAGAACTTGTGTTGAATCTTATGTACATTTATAGAAGTATGTCATGGATATGTCAAAGACAAAGTGTGGGGGTATGAAGGGTAGCTAAAATCTTTTAAAGAAGTGTTTTCATGAAAAGAGGAGAAGAGGTATTTCTACTTTAAAAAAAAAACTTTTTCCATTGTTGTCACTATTTTCTTTAACAAAAGGAGTTAGTAACCCTTGGAAAGAGGATAAGAGGCATGGAATGCGGAAATATTGTCCCTCTTGAAAAAATGAGTGTTAGTAACCTCAAAAGAAAAAATGGAGCTAGTAGCCCCTAATCATGAACACTTCTAAGGTTAGTAACCTTGCTTTCTTAAAAATAGGCAATCCATTTAACCCATCTTATCTTTGATTAATATCCATGATATTGCTTTTTCTTTGGAAGATAGATGATATACAAGCCTATGGTAAGTTTTCCTTGTCAAATTTATCCAAGGTATGTTGATCTTAGAAAGTTACATCATTGATTGGAATGATTTTGTGCATAGTTGATTTGAATCTTATGGTCTTTGTATTTTTACTAACTTATATTGCATTTGATTAGAAAATGTAGATTAAATTCTTAATTTGTTAGAAGTACTCTGTTTTCTAAAGTTTGATATTTCTAGCCAATGTCTACATAATGTATGTGGGTATCGTTCTAGTTAAGTAAGACCTCAGGAGACTATAACTCCTCCAATATAGACATACATTGGTTTAAAGGCTTGCGTTACGAGCTAAGTGCCGCCATACACCTACGAAAGTGGAATCAATAATTTGCTTAGTTTAGTTTAGTACTAACTATAATTTTCTTAGGATTAACACTAGTTTGCTAGGGACTAGCAAAGCTTAAGTGTGGGGGAAATATGATCGGACCAAAATTATGCATCTTTCTATGGTCATTTTCCTATGCTTTTTGGGTATTTTATTCTTAATTATGCCTTATATTTGGTATATTTCTGTTTATAGGTGCTAAAGTGAAGAAAAGTGCAAAATCACCAATTTTGTACCTTTTTGGAGCCTTTTTGGATGATTATTAATACAAATATTTTCCAAGTACAATTTGGATGAAGAATGGAGCCAATATGATCGTGATTGAAGAGCTTGAAGAGTCAATTTTATGATCGTAAGGTTGATCTTCAAGAGTTTGAAGCAAAGGAGCAAAGTTGAGTTTCAAGGAAAGAAGACATGTCAAGTGGCGGACAAGCACTGGAGCACAAGGGTCCTGAGACAAACTAGGTGGGGCGCCAGGCTTGCGACATGGGCCCCCAGCCAGAGTCGGGGGTGCCGCCCAGCACCCACATGGATGCTGCCTACCTGGGGCCTGAAGCAAATGACCTGGGCGCTCAGCGCAACCAGGTGGGCGCCCAGGGGGAGTCAGGGCATGACTCCGCGCGCGCCAAGCATGCCATCGCATGTCACTTCCTCTTGAAGCTCCTCCATTAGTTTCCAGATTTGGTGACCTTTCTGTATTTTGACCATAACTTTTGATTCAAAGCTCCGTTGGAGGCAAATGAGTAGCTGTTGGAAAGCTAACTCCAAGAGCTACAACTTTCATGTTTCGGCCGAAGCCCATTTTTGCCGTTTTTGTGGACGAAAATGCCCTTGAAGTCAGCGGACAGAAACTGTCTTGGGTCTGTTTTGCGGCATTGACCAATTTGAGTCCAAAATCCTACTTGGATTAGCTTGAAGACTTGGAGAGAAGCCCATCACATCCCTAGGGTTTGTTTAAGCCATCTAGAACTCTAAATTAAACCCTAGGCAGCCTCCTATATATACCCTCTTATCCTAGAACCCTAGCTACAACTAACAACTTATAACACAACTTTTCTCTTCTTATTCTCTAGGTTTTGCGGTTTGGAGAGGAGGCAGCCACCTCCTCCTCTTTTCCTCTTTGGTTTGTAAGTTTTCAATCTCTCATGGATTGGGAACTCCAATCCATGAGAGGTTAAACCTTTATACTTCTTTTCCTTAGGTATTTTTGATCAATAAATTTATGGTGAGACTTTTGTTCTTAATAATTTGATTTTTCTGTTTGGTTATGTTTCTTATCTCTGTGCTTCATCTTATGTGTTCATATTTTAATTGATTTGGAGTACTACTTATCTTGAGATTTATGAATGCTATAGTTAGATTCAAGTAGCTTGAGTCAAGCTAAAGTTGGTACAAGTAACAATTGTAATTCTAGGAGTCCTAGGTTCAATGGGATATCAAACCTTGTTGAAATCTTTAGGCCAAGATGGAAATTGATGTAGGCAAGTTTGGTATTGATTTATCATTCATGTGGATAAGTAAAGCTTAATGCGTATTCTAAGGGTTGAAATAGACCTGCAATTAGAATATTTGTGATTAATTGTCAGCCAGATTCGGGTTAATTATCTTAGCATGTTGGAATTAGCATCACGTCTGTTCCTATACCAATTATTCAAATGGAGTTGTTTAAGATATTAAGAGGATTACTTTGTTTCATTGAAAGTTGATGTCTACGTCTTAGGCTATATACCGATTTGGGACGATTTATGATTCTTAATTGATTGCAATTTAAGTCAAATTTATGCTTTGTGTCTATGATCCATGATTCACTTGATCAAAATAATTACCTAAAGGAGAAGAAGTATGCTTTTAATTAATTGTTTCTCTTAAATTGTTTTCTTAGTCATTAGTTTAGATTTATATAATTGTTTTCTAATTTAGTTTACCTATTTTGAAAACCTATAAAAATCCTCTTTGGTAAGATTTTCTTTTGTGTAATTTGGCTTTGATTTGCTCCTACCTTCTCTGTAGATTCGACCCCTACTTGCCCTAGCTAATAGTTATAGGTTTGTGGAGATTTATTTTGTGATTTGTTCAACGACCGATCAACAATAAAATAAGCAACAATTTTGTCTTTGATGTATATGAACAATGATGAATCTAACCTGGATTGAAAAAACCCAAACTGAATTAAAAATGAGCTTAAGGCATTGTACCAAGCTCTCGGTGCTATTTCAAACTGTATATGGCGTTCTGGAGTTTGTAGATGTAATCTGGATAATTGTTATCAATGAAGCTTGGTGGTTGTTTCATGTAAACATCCTCTGACAATGAACCATGGAGAAACGCATTGTTAACATCCAATTGCAAAAGTTTCCAGTTGGATTGAATTGTAATGGAAAGAACAATTCTGATTGTTGTTGGTTTCACCACTGGACTGAAGGTCTCAGTGAAATCTATTCCCGGTCTCTGATAGAATCCTTTGGAAACTAACCGTGCTTCGTATTTAGATATGGAGTTGTCAGGATTTCTCTTAATCTGATACACCCATTTGCATCCAACGAGGTTCTGGGAAGGAGACGGAGGCACCAATTTCCATGTTCCATTGCGGAGAAGAGCATTGATCTCATCAGACATAGTTGCTCTCCAATTGGGATCTTTTACTACTTTTGAAACACAGGTAGGCTCTGTCTTAGAAACGGGATGCTTGGTAGCCATCAAATATCTCGGATTTGGTTTCACAATATTGTTTTCGACCTTGTGACCATGGGATGAGCAATTGGTTCTGAAGGCAAGACCGAGATCAATTGTTGCTGATTCTCACATGTATTTGCACATTCAGTTAGTTGACTTACTGATTCTTGAGGAAGCACACAATTTGCAGTGATAGCGGGAGTCAAACTAGAAGATGATGGAGGAGAAGTAGATGGCATGGGAAGATTGGGATTTTGTAAAACAATAAGATTTGGAGTCTTCAAAAAAGAGTTTGTGGTGGTTTCAAGTTCAAGAGAAGATGAGGCAGGATGCAATCGATAAGGAAATTGATTTTCAACAAAGACTACAAGCCTGGAAACATACAACGTGGAAGAGTCAGTATAAAAACAAAGAAAGGCACTCTTGTTACTTGAATAACCAAGAAAGAGACATGGTTTTGAGCGTGGTTCAAACTTATTATTGTTGAAGGACCGAAGACATGGATAACATAAGCACCCAAAAAACTTTCAATTTTGTGTAGTTGGGATCTTTTTGAAACAAAATTTGGAAGGGTGAGCGAAAGTAGAGAGTGGGTGTAGGCATGCAGTTTATAAGATAAGCTGCTGTTCGAAATACATAACTCCAAAACTTTAAGGGTAGTGAAGCTTGATGTAGGAGAGTTAAACCAGTTTCAACTAAATGTCTATGCTGCTTTTCTGCAAAACCATTGTGCTCAAATGTATGGGAGGTGTTTACAGGTGTGAGATACCATGAGGTTCAAGGAATTTTTTCAATCTCATATTCACCGCCTCCATCATAGTATAAAGTTATAATGGATGTTGAAAAAAGTTTCTCAACCACAACTTTAAATTTTTGAAATAATAAATATAGATCAGATCGCTTTTTCAAAGGGAAAAGCCAAATGTATTTTGAAAAATGATCAAAAAATATTACATACTATTTGTGACCATCTAAAGATGTAACATGTGCAGGTCCCCAGATGTTTGTATATATAAGCTCAAGAGGCTTAGAACTAGTTAAAGATGTCACTCCAAAGGACTGTTTGTGACTTTTATTGCATTGACAGAAATTACAACCAAAATATTTTGACACATGAGGAAAAGAAAAATCTTTAACAATTCGACTAAGAATTAACTTAGATGGATGACCTAAACGCTTGTGCCAGTCATGGGTAAACACACGAACTGTGAAAAAGGCAACAAGCTTTATTGGTTGAAATTCAGAAGGGAACTGGTAAACATCATCCACGTTTAACCCCCGCGTTAAAACTGCTTGTGTCTGCAAATCCTTAACTAGAAACTTATCAGAATCAAATTCAACAGATAAATTGTTAGCTTTGCAGATCTTTGAAACTAAAATTAAATTTTGTGCGATAGTAGGAACACATAAAACTTAATGAAGTTGAAGGACTGACTAGGAGAAGCAGGTTTGGTGTCACCTGTGTGAGTAATAGATGTGCCATCACCGATTTCTATTGCATCGGTGCTATCATAGTCAGAGGCAATGGAGAGATTTTTTTAATCAGTAGTCACATGATGCAACGCCTTGAAATCCAAGCACCAAGATTTGCCAGTGGAAGAAGCAGTAGCATAGTTAGCACTTGACTGATTGGTAAAGAACGACCTCCCTTTGTTGGTCCACTTAGATGTGCCAGAGGGGGTGAATAACACTTAATCGAAATTTTGAATTTTCTGAAAAATGTATTGAAGACTCTAGTTCAGGGTATGCAGTTAAAGTCACTAATGCAAAGCAAAAAGATAAACAACAATAGAGAGTAAGTGAAAGTATAAAGGATTGAAATAAAGACGTTAACAACTAAATAATGGAAAAGTAAAGAGAGTAAGAGAAGATAAAACCGGAACGATGAAGGAAAGGATGGAAGACTGTAGACACGTCAATTTATAGAGGTTCGGTCTTTCACACCTACGTCCTCTACCTTGGATACCACACTAAGGATTTTAAAATCCACTAAACAGTGAAGTTAATCTTGTCCACAACACCTTTTCACAATTTCAAAGCTTCAAACCCAAAGCTTTGCAACCGAGTGCAAACCCACACTCAAAACAATCCCAAGTGCAAACCCATACTTGAGCAAACACAAATAACAGAATAACAAAGTGTAGAAATGATCTCAACAGATCGAAATACACACAATCAAGCCTAAAACAATCTAAAGATATGAACTTTAAGCGCTAATACAATTCTCCAAGCTAAAAGATTAAACTGTAAAAGAGAGCAAGACTTGGATTTTAAGGATTTTGAAATTCTGGAGAGAGTAACTGATTTGATCTTCAAAAAATGCTCCAAAACTTGAACTCAAATGGTTAGATTTGAGTATTTATCCTTCTCTCTAGCGAATTAGCCATTTGGTTTGAAACTCAAACCAATTTCCTTTTTTTCTTGTCTTTTAGTCGCGCCAGCTGTTAACAGCTCTAGCATGTCCGTACGACGTTGATCGCTTCAGCGTGTCCGTACTGTTTGTCTTCTAGCAGCTAATCGTTTTAATCTCCAGATCATTAATCCCACTAATATCTTCCAGTTTTCTTCTAGCTTCAAAATTCTGTCTTGACTTGAGTATTCTTCTAATCTGCTTGTTTGATTATTCAGCTTTAATTCTGAACTTTGCCTTCTAAAATTGCTGCCTTTGGCTTCAAATGGTGTTTCCTTGAGACTTTGAGCTCTTCATGTGCCTAAGGCTTTATGGCATCTTTCTACTTTAGTGTCACTGATGAAGCTTTCTTTTTAAAAGTCTACAGTGCTCAACCTTTCTACTATTGAAGACTTCACTGCACACTAAGTAGATATATTAGCTAACATACTTGGGTTTATTTTGTTATCATCAAAAACAATAAGGTTCAACACCCTCTATGACATTGTTTAGCAGAATGGCAAACCTTATCACAAATTTGACAGATTGGTTTAGCCTCACTGGAGGAGGTGGAGCTTTTGAAATTGCCACCATAGGAAGGTTTGAATGGCCGTCTGTAATTGTTGGAGTTGGAAGAGGGCTGAAAATTGCTTCTTTTGGCGACATTGGCAGTAGGAACTTGCAAACTAGAATTTGCATCTTCTTGGTTGAAAAGGATCTCAAAGGAAACGAGTTTATCATATAACTCTTCAAATGAGATTGATGACTCACAAGCCCTAATTGCGATGGAAAGCTCTTTGAACTCAGGGCCAAGACCGTTTAAAATGTATAGGATGTGATCATCCTCATCAATGACAGTACCAGTAAGGTTCAACTCATCAACAATTTGTTTCATTTGTTGAAGGTATTGTGCAACAGGTCGATTATTCCTCTTGGTGGATGTAAGAGAACTCTTCAAATCCATTATACGGGATCGAGTTTTGTTAGCAAACAATTTTAGAAGCTTCTGCCAAGCATCGTTTGAGGTCTTTGATGAGGGAACACAAGGTAAAATAGCTTCTGATGTGGAGGCTATAATGGCGTGAAAGATCAGCTTGTCTTGTCGTAGCCAATAACTGTATTCAGGGTTTGGAACAGTTTGTCCACTATGCTGGATTTCCTTTGTTGGTGGTGTTTTTGTGCCATCAACATATCCATAAAGATCAAATCCTTGAAGCAGAGCATCGAATTGAGCACGTCAGGATGGGAGTTTTTTAGGGTAAGTTTCAAAGGCAATTGGGCAGTTGTGTTGATGGAAATGGGAGTGTTGGGAGTAGTGTAACTAGTGTTTGTAGCAGCCATTAGGTAAGAAAAACCAGGAATCGGAAAAGCTTTAGCTTGTGTAAAAAGCTGATACCATGTAGAGTTGCAAACCAGCTAAGGTAAAAACAAAATAGAAATTGATTGGGAAAAAGGCTTGCTTGATTATGATCAGTTACAAAGGTTTTATACATAGTAGTGTTCTGATATATGTAAACTACAGAGTATATCCTATCTATAAAAACTTTACAAATTAAATTTGAATGAGATTACAAATTAAATTTGAATGGAGATACATTAAATTTGAATGGAGATACATTATCCCTTACACATAGGGTGGATGTCTAAGCTCTAACTATATGTGCTTTTTGGGTTATGTACTCAGTAGAAATGCATGGTAGTTGCATTTAAGTAGAAGGGTGTAAAGAAGCACAAAATGAAAGCAATACTTCTTCAACTCACCATGGTTTGCTGGGTGAAGGTGAAACTTCATTGGGTTGAGGACCTTTCCTAACTTTTTGTTTCCTTTGGTTCAAGTACAACTTACAAGTTTGAATGAATGAAATTACATTTATTCTTCCAAACTAATTGATGAAATCATTCTTGACATTTTATATTCATAATTATCATGAAATTGAATTCATATTCATCATTTTCAAATGTCAAGTGCTCTGTGAATAAAAGGGACTTAAAATTCAGAATGATGAACGTACGTAATGGTTTAATAACCAATTTCAACTCTTAAAACTGTATAAAAGGTGACAATTTGGCTCTCAAAATTTTCTTTTAAATAATTTCATCTTCATAATTTGATATTTTAAGTAATGTATAATCCTCCTATATGCACAAACATATTAACGTGGCATACTATGTCAATGTTTGAACTTTGAATCCGCTAACGCATAGTAAAAGACTTATCATTCAAAATATCAAATATATGAGTTAAATTGTCTAAAATGAAAGTTGAATAGTTAAATTTAAATGGTTTTTTTTGAATATTAATTCCAAAAAGTCATTCTAAAACTACAAAGAAAAGAATGAAAACTTTAGAGGATAAAAAATTACAGTACATGTTGGAGAAGAAACCTTTTGAAAACTTTGCACCATGAATTTAGATTGGTCTTGTTAAAGTTAGATTGGCCTATTGGGCTAAAGCTAAATGGTCGTCTCTGCCTTATCCCATTTCTGATATCATTAGATGCCCCGAGAATATTACTTCCTTATTGGGTGGTAATAGTGATAGATGTAAGCGTGCTAATTCTTCATGGATTAAACCTCCATCCGGGTATCTGAAATTTAATGTGGATGGCTCGGTGAGGGGAAAATCGGGACCTGGTGGTATTGGTGGCATTCTCTGTGACCATGAAGGTATATGCATTGTGGGATTTTCCAAATCTGTAGGAAGAGTTGATTCAAATGAAGCTGAATTACGTGCAATTAGAGAAGCCTTCCTCATTTATTCAGCTTCTGTTTGGGCTCGTTCTCACCCCCTCATCATTGAATCAGACTCTTCTAATGCTTGTGGTTGGATTATCAATCCTAATGTTGTTCCTTGGAAGCTTAGAAGTATCTTGATGTCCATTGATTTTCTTAAGGCAAAAGTTGCTTCTTGGTCTATTACTTATATCCCGAGAGAACAAAATTCTGATGCAGATGCTCTTTGCTAGAAGTGGAGTTGAGAGAGATGTGGATTATCTTAAATATTTCTAATTGTTCCTTTGAGAAGGTTAATTGTTTGATTGTCAGAGTTGTGTTCTACAACCGCTGTTTGGTTTCTGAGCTTGTACCTGTTGGCCGGTTGGTACTGTTACTCGCTGTTCCTTTTGTTCCCAGCTAGGTCTCTCCTTCCTTTCTGTTTTGTACTGTTTTCACTGTCGCCTTGATTGCTTGTTGTTTTCTGGTTGTGTAATTTATTGACTTTGTAATTAGGGGTAGATGTACTCTTTTTCCTCCATTTGGATTTTTTACCACAGAATTTTTCCTTTTAGAGGTTTTAATGAGGCACCACTATTTCCCCACTCTTTCTTTATAAAATCTATGTTTCAAAAAAAAAAGCTTTGCACCATGAATTTACTAAATCTTTCTAGAAAGAAAAAGCTAACGAGGTGGGAGTGGGACAAAACAATTTATGGGAACCCAGCCTACTGCCCATATCTTTTTGCTAAAATACTTGCAAATTCTTGCCACATGTGGTTTTTACCGGTCAAAAAAGAAGAGTACATTGACTAATTTCTTTCAAGAGATAAACAAAAATATCAATAGTTGACCAGTCAAAGAGACATTTAAAGCTTATTTAAAGACTCAAAAAGAATGGATTAGTTTGACTGGGACAGACATGCATTGACTAATTGTTTCCCTCTCCTTTGACAAAAAAATTCTTTAAACTAATAGAGGACACAGTAATTTTCTTTTCTTTTTTATCCTTACCCTTCTGTTCCTACCAAATCATCATCTACTAATTTGCAGAATCCAAAAACTTCAAAAACAAATTACTCTACTCAAAAGGCCAGAAAATGGGGAAAAAGGGCTAGTATATAGTGAAGTATATATTAGTCTAGAAAAATGGATATAGGAAAGAATTAATACTTTGGTGCAAAAAAAAAAGGAATGAATTAATATGAGTAACTAAACTAAAACTAAGATAGAAAGAAATTTAGCTCAAAAAAAGAAAGAAAGAAAACAACAATGATTTGTATTTACTGAGAAGAAGAAGAAGAAGATTCAAATTTGTAGTGTTTATCAACAGCAACAGAAACATCCCAAGTGCAACTAAGACCTTTAGGAATAATGACAAGATCTCCTGCTCCAAACTCTACAAACTCTGATGAACCTTTTGGGTATGCCCTCACTTTCCCTTTCAGCAAATAGCATGTCTCCTCTGCATCAAACTTCAGCTGGTATTTCCCAGGACTGCAACCCCATCTGTGTATATATATATATATATCATAATAAATACCAAATTACCTAACAAAAAAAAAAAAAAAAGAGTAGAGCTTATATTACTTACTTGGGCCAACCCTTGATGTTAAGCTCTGAGAGTTTTGACTCTGAAGGGTTTCTTTCTACTACAATTCTAAGGTTATTATCAGCCATCAATCTTGAAAGAAAAACAATAATTAAAGAGGGAGAGATGGGAATGAAATACAATATTTTTACAGTCTAGTATATGATGAATACATGGGAAGCAGGCAGTAGTTTTTTTTTCTTTAATTAATATTAAATATTTTGACTATATATATTCAAGATTTGATGCTACTTAGTTGGGGAGAAAGTAAATATGAAGAGGGAAAATATATTAATGCAAGTTTAGAGTCTTTTTGACAGGGAAGTAAGAGGATAAGATAGGCCCCTTTGGGTTTATTTATATAGGGAAACACAGAGGCAGAGATGCAAACGTAGGGAGAAGGGAAGGGTTTTGGTTTGGATTGGATGGGCAGAGAGGACGGTGTAAAGTATGGCTCCCCTCATTATTCACAATATTGACTTTTTTTTTTTCCAAATGATCAAATTTTAATCACCCAAATTTATGTCTTTTTCCAATAAGAAAAATGTTAAACCGACCATGCAATTTTCTATAACTATTTTGAATTTTAATTAATTTTCTTTTTGGTCATCAAACATAAGGAATAATTAAACCTACTATTAATTTTATAAGCAAAGCTTTCATTGAGTGCCACATGGCATTAGGTTTTTTTGACAAGTGTCAATAGTTAATTTTCTAATATTTTGTTTATTATATTTGTATTTATTTAGTTTGGAAAAATCAAAAGACATTCATCCTCTTTTCCTATATAAAATAAATTAATCAAATAATTATAAATTCATCCTCTTTTCCTATATAAAATAAATTAATCAAATAATTATAAATTTGTTATGAATATACATGTATATTGTGGATGTCCATGAATCTAAAATTAAAGCATGGATAAGATTAATAACTTGGTTCATTCATATTTCATACATATATACCTATGTACTAAGTTCATCATCTTATATTTATGGTGATGTATCTATGTGCCTATAAATACACCACTTACTTTGTTATGGAATAGGATGAATAAGAACCATTTCTCCCCTTTTTCATATTTTCTTCTTCTCCATATTCTATTGTCTCTCTATTCTCTTGTATTTTCCATACTTTAATTTTCTATTCTCTTCATTTGTTTTGTTATCATTTCACAATAAAATTTCATTTCTTAACTGAAATTTTCTTAAAAGAATTTATAAAATAAAACAGCCGCTCGCGAAGCGCGACCGGGAAATTCTAGTTCTAATTAATTTAAAGTTTCTTGAGTTTTCAATTGGAAAGATCCTTCTAATTTATATTTTTCCGTAGCTATAAGTTTGATTAACATTTAAATTTTATTGTTAACATTTTCATTTCAATTTGAGTTAATCAGTCAAAATTGATTAAATCTAATGAAATTACTCAGGAATCTCAATTAATAATCTGATGTTAATGAAAAAAATGTAATGATAATCTTTTATTTGAATATATAAGAAAATTAAGAAAAAGAGGACCATTATGCTTTTTCTTCAAGCATTTTCCACCACCAAAACGCCAAAAAAAACAAGAAGAGGAAAATGTAATGATACGATGCATGTTTTAAATTGCATCGTATTGTACGTGTAGTGACAAAATTCATTTTCGCCGTAGCTTTCATGATGACGACATGGCAGAAGGTGATTGGCTAGAGGAGTGGTACCTAAGATATATATATAAAAAAAGTTATGGCAGGGGATAATTACCCTAGTCAAAGGGTTGACTGCATATATTAAACGTTGACACGTGGCAAGAGGTAATTCGATGCAATAAAAATGACAGTTTGACCGAAGGGGAATCACGGTCTTGAAGATACCGACACAGCTGTGGTTTTGTCAGCCACTCAGCCTTGGATCCATCTCCGACGTGTATCGTTCATTATCCTCTTCCGGTAGCTTATACTATTCACCGAAATAAAATAACGCCCGTGGATCCGCCGCGTTAAATTTGGATGGTTGAAATGTTCTTGAATTAATACGGCCGTTTATCTTGTATACAAGAGAAAATAGTCAATTTGTAAAAACCGGATAACCCTTTGTAAAGATTTCCTAACAAAGTTAAAGTTAAAAAATTATAAAGCAAATAAATTCAAATGAAAACAAGTTAAAAAATTATCAAAACAAATGTGATCCATTTCCCTTTAAAACAGAATAATAAACGGAGAGGTATGAAAAAGAGATGAGATTATGGTTTTTTTTTTTTAGAAAATTTTGTTTTTCATTAAAATATTAAAATTTAAATTATAAAAAAATTATCATTAGAAAGATCTCATTAAGATCTTTAAGATGAGAGGCATATTGAATGTATTTTGAAATATATATTTAATAATTATATATAAAAGTAGTTTTTATGGTATAAGTTAAGTTTAATAATATGATAATAGTGTATATTTTTTTTTTGCTTAATGTATATGTTGTTATGATGACTAAACAAGGTTATTTGTAGTGTTGATGGTGATTATATATGGTGTGAGAATCACATTTAACCTATATAGCTATCTTAATGAAAGTTTATGTTTTTATTCTTTAAAAGTGGGAGACGAAGAAGATAAGTCAAATAAAATTTCTAAAACTCTTACCAATTATATTAATTACTTTTTTCTAATTATGTACTATACTCTGGAAAAATTTTATATTATTTTTAAATTTAATATTTGGATAACATTATCAAATATAAAATATTAAATTTTGTATAATAAGCTAAAAGGCATCATTAAAACTCATTTTTGTTATGGAATTAATGGACTTATCCATGTGAATATTATCAGAAGATAAATGAGATAATTATCAGAGATTATAGAGAAGACTATCAACAACATTTATCCAAGAGATAATAAGTGATATTACAAATTAAGACAAATTACATATATACTAAAAAAAATAAACTAAGACAAATTACCTTAAATACACTACATACAAACTAAGCAAAAATTAACTATTAAACCCACATTCCGGGTATTGCAAAAAAAAAACCCCACATTCCGTGTGACTACAACACAGGACCTCACGGTACAGGTACGGTGCAGTCACCAGTTGAGTTAACAACTCAGGTGCTTAAAATAATTATTTTAATCATTTAATTCTCTATATATTTTATAATTATTAGTCAAAATGGAGATATGTGACTACTGTGGGAGACTTTTTGTGTGATGTGCAGGCTTGGGTCGGCTCTTAATGGGTTCGGGCCTAAGCCCAAATATCCCAGAAAAGATATTGGGTTAAAAGGTAGGATTGAGACCAAGCTTTAAATTGTAAAGCGTTGGTGGCTGTCAAGAACAATTTCTCGCCGCAGGAAAACAATTAAAACAGAGGATGAACTGAGGAAGATGAAAAAGAAGAACCAAAACCCAGAAAACGTATTGCTTTGAGCTAAATGAATCCGAAAACTTCTTTATTGATTAAGGACTTGTGGGAAACATATTGGGTGTGTGATTTGGGAGAAAGAAGAAAGAAACATTTGAGAACAATGGAATCAAAATACTAGATTTTGACAGTGGAGGAAAACACTGATTTAGGGAAGATGAAAACTGACTTCCTTGTTGTGTTGAGCAAAATTTTAGGGTTCTTAAGAGATTCTTGATGAAGATAACGATAATTCTTGTGAGGTTTTTGTGGTGTCTGATATATATGAAGTGATAGCTCTTGATATATATCTTGTGATAGTTGCCATTTTTGCCGTTAATTGCCCCCTTTATAGCTTCTCTTCCGACCGGTCGAAGACTTTGTCCGATGGTCTTCAAGGCTCTTGCTTTTTGATTAATTGCAGTGACTAGGCCTTAGGTCCAATAGGAAGCATCTTCCGGTTTGAGGAAGGCAACAATGGCTTCTTTTAGCTTTGAAATCAGCATCTCCTTCTTGTGTTCATGCGTCGCTATCGTCGATGGCAACTTCTCATTTGGTTCCTCCAAAGTCAAAATTAGCTATGGTTTTTGATTCCACTTTCTGCACCCTAGCCGATTACCCCATTTGTGTTTAGGAACAACCTCCAAGCATGGTTGCTCCTTTCAAAGAGATAATCGGAGGAGTTTCTTTCCTCTTTTGCCTTCCAAGCCACATCTCCCAATGAGTTTCTCGCTGTGGGCTTGGTCCACAGTAGCCCTTAGACCTGCGATGAAGAGTGATTAGCACTTAATCCCTGCCATAAATGGTTAAATATAAGGGAATTTGAAATTAAGTAAAATGCTTCCCTTATATGCTTTCCTCTGCAGGAAACTGTCATGCTACAGCAAGGAATTGAGTATTGTGCCTTTTGTCTTCATGCCTTTGTTGTGTGCTGGCAAGGCCCCATCGTTTTGGGCCTTCCTTGGGCCGAAAAGTGGACTTTGAAAGGCAAGCCCCCAAGTGTGATGTGTATGTGTATAGGATTTGGGCTTTATTATTATATGTGCATATATATATATATATATATATATAATGGAATATTTGACAAGGCCCATCAAGTATTTAGGAACCTTTGTCATGTAGAGAAGAGAATTGCCCGTGTTATATGTGTTTGGGGACTTTAGTGATGCGCCCAAGGCTTATCATGGAAGGAATTATGTGCCAAGGACTTATTATAGACTTGAAGACAAGCATGGAGAGCATGGAAAGGATGATCAAGGGCTGCAAAGAAGCATGGACAAGCTTAAAGGAGAGGATGGAATCGTAATTCACCAAGAAGATGCCATTAAGATGCCATTTGATCCTTTGAAGATGCCATTAGGTCCGATGACAAGAGCAAGAGCTAAACGATTCAAGGATGCACTCATGGGCCTTGTTCGAACTCATCTTGAAGACTTGAAGACCATTGAAGTTCAATTGAAGAGCTTTGGTGATGATTTGGGCAAGAAATTACAAATCAATTACAAGTTCATCACATTGCTTGCTATTGATTCTAGATGGCTGGATTGACATCATGGCATGAGCCCATTATCATTAGTTATCTTTGTTTAGGCTTAATTCTATCTTAGATTAGATTATTTTTAAGTTTGGACCTTATTTGGATTGGGCCTTGGTTGACTAAGTCCAATCCTTGTTTAATTATGTCTTTATTTCCTTTTCCTAGTTGGGCAAGGACTAGTTTTTCCCTAGCCCTTATATTTGGACGAAAATTAGGATTTATTTTAGGATTTTGGTTGACCCTATCACTATATAAGGCCATCAATATCTTTTGTAAAAGTGGAAGTTGAGTTGATTAATAAAGTTGAGGATTATTTTCCCAAATTGATTATCAAAGCTTCATTGTTCTAGTTTGAGCAAACTTAGGGTTCTTCACCTTGTAGAGTCCTAGCAAACAATTAAGTTGTGATTGCTTGGTTGTTTGTGAATCTTGTGATCTTAGGTGTTCAAGTGCAGGCCGACTTGGAGGTCTAAGGCCGACGAACGAAGGAAGATTTATCAAGTGAAGATTGTCGACATACCCATCTAGAAGTTTGGTGATTCAAGTTGATCTTAGGCGGGTCTCTAAGGTGGATTTGGACCAATTACAACTAGATTCGTATCAATTGGTAATCATGCCTCTGTGTTTAGGGACTTTAATATAGGTACCCTTGTGCTTGAGGACTTTGATGTAGATGCCTCTGTGCTTAGGGATGAATACCCTTGTGTTTGAGGACTTTTGAGAGAGGTGCCTCTGTGTTTAGGGACTTATAAATGCCCTTGTGTTTGAGGACTTTGATATATAATTGCCTCTGTGTTTAGGGACTTATAAATGCCCTTGTGTTTGAGGACTTTTAATTGTTGGGTAAGAGTAATGGGCTTTTTGTGTGTGTGAAATGTTTATGGGCCCATTTACTCAATATTTGTGTGTGTGTTTGGTTAGGCCAAAGAGATATATGTGTGAGTGGGATGAGAATTGGCCTAACCTTTGAGTGTTTTTGAGGAGGCCTTGTGGATTTGGGCCCTCCCAATTTTGGCTCCTAACAACTACAAGTGAACCGTGAAAATGGGAAAGAGAGAGTCGTGAAACTTGAAATCAATAGCTAAAAGTTTTTACATAATGTATCTTAATTGAGCAATAAACACAGATACAAAGAAATGTCATATATAAGACGAAAAACCTTAACGGGGCATGTGGGTCATCACACCTTCCTCACTGCCTTTGGCGAGATTACTGTGAATCTTGAGGATGTGGCCACCGCGACTTTGCTTCCAATTACTGGGGATGTCGATCCTTGTTTTATTGATCTGACGCTGCAGGAAACTAAAACCATGACTGCCCTGACGGACTTGATTTCAAGGTCCAAGCGTTACCCGAAGAAGAGATGGCGCGGCGAGCATTTCACTTTGCATTCAGCCTGGATAGCCCACGCCAAGAGTGCTAGAAGCCATTGGGACTTCAGAGTTAGGAGAGCTGCTTTAATATTGGTGTGGCTGAGTAGATTCGTCTTTGGAGGCTATCCTTACAATAAACTGATGTCTGAGCTTGCCACTCTTGCTGTGAAGATTTCCTGCGGCTATTCTGTGCCTTTGGCCCCTTTGGTTCTAGGGACATTGTATCATCATCTAGACACTTTCCATGAAGACGAGCTCCAAGGTGTGGGCCGCTACACAATTGATACTTTCGTGAACGTGCCTGTGCTGCAATCTTTCATTTAGGAACATTATCCCAAATTGGCTCCGGAGTTTGTGGACAAGGAAAACATGGACAAGAATTACGACTCAAAGTGGGAGTTTGATGGTTCTCATTGTGAAAAATACCCCAGGATTTGCAGCTAGGTGAACAAGAAACCCCTCTTCGAGCCAAGGGTTCATTCGCTTTCCGACCATACATCCGCTATGGATATTCATCTTCTGTTCCGCCACATATTTTGATTCCTCCGATAAGTGAGCAGCTTGCTGTTGCTGCTGATTCGAACCCTCATGAGGCAATTGTTGTTGCTTTTGACATTCCCAAGGTGGAAGTTGTTCTTTGTTTTACCTCTTCTATGATTCCCTGCTTGTCGTTGCATGGTGGATGGGGTGTTTTGAATTATAGCCCCCAGTTTGCTTTGAGACAATTCGGGTTTGATCAGGGAGTTGCCCTCACTACTTTTCCTGCTGACCCTTGGGAGGCATCAATCAGGAGATTTTTTACTGCTTTCCAAGTAGACAGCTTCCAGGATGGCAGGACTTTTAAATTCATGGGGACTGCAGTCATCTCTATCATGATTCCTGCTATGATTGAACATTGGGAAGGCTGCTGCGTTGCTTTAAGATCTTTTATTGAGCTTGGCCCTCAACCTGTTAGTCCTTTGCCTCCAATCCAAACTGGGAATCCTCGGTTCGTTAATCATTCGATTCTCCATACATACATGGAGCGTCACTTTACAACCGGGGCTTTTAAGCAAAAGGACTCCCATTGGTGGGCTTTTGGGAATTTGCCTCATCCTCCTCCTTCTTATATTTTGTGCCATGGTGGCATTGAGAAGTTTGCTGATCGCGATGCGAAGAGGTGGAGAATGAAGTATCTTGGCAACAAGATGTCGCTTGGGCTTGACGAGAGTGATGCTGAACTTGTAGCATTGTTGCTATCTTTAAACAAGGCTGAATCCATAAAGCCTATTCCAAGTCTGCAGGAACCAGCCAAACCTGCAAAAGAGTCTGCCAAGAAGAAGAGGAAAAGTGGCGGCAGTTCTGGCCTTTCCAAGAAGAAATATAAGACTTTGGCGAGTCTCACTAAGAAAGCTTCTATTGTTGCCGTAGTCCTTGCTGAGGCCATGACCATTGACATTCCTGTTCCTTCCTCTAAGCCAGCTGTGACCAAGTTTTATGGCACTCGATCCAAAAACAAGAGAGTTCAAGAATCTCCGGCTACCGAGGTTGAGGTAAGCTTTTGATTATGGCTCCAATTGTTGTTGTTCTTGCCTTGCTGGGATTTAGCTTCTGAGATTGAATTGCACCATTGCAGGAACTCATGCCTGCTAGGGATGCCCCTGGCTCGGTCGGGGCAGGTTTGTCTTTCTTCCTTTTCCCCTTTTCTTTCGATAGTTTGGGTAGAAAAGAAATACATATTCCCCTTTGTTTGTGTGCTCGTAGACTTTGATTTGAACCAGATCGCATGTGAGGTTGATAAAAGCATAGAAGATTCCCCTCTAAAAGGCCCAGGTAAGCTTATTTTCTCCCCTGATACTTCCTCAAGTGAGATGGCTCCTCAGGGTTTTGAAAATTTTACCTATCTTGTTTCCCCTTTTCGCCAATTTGCAGACAAAAAGATGAAAGGAAAGATGTAAGAGGAACCTGAAGTCGCCATGGCTGAGGAAGAGGAGAACCTAGACAGCGACCCTGGCACCGACTTGGAGGATGATGATAATGATGATGGCTTTGAAGAAGTAGAGGAAAGCTCCAACGAGGATGTCGATGGAGACGATGAAGATTATGAGCCCTTAGGTTTTACTGTTGAGGAGGCTGAGATGTTGAGCCAAGAACAGGAGAAAACTTCTGTGCCCTTGGATATTGATTCTGGTATTGGTCTGGTGAGAGATGAAGTTCCGCCAAAGGAAGTGATAGAAGGTCCCTTTGCTGCTAGTGGAGACATTCTGATGACCGACATTGCAGATGCTGGTAAGCTTTCTCTGTTCTTTCATCTGAATCTTCACTTTCATCTTCCCTTCTTCTTGCGGCTTCTAAAATCTTGGTTATTGGTTTACCGCAGGAAGTGGCAAGTCTACTGCTGAGGCTGAGGCTAGTGGTGCAGCAGGGCAGAGCAAGGAAAGTGGAAAGGTCCCCTATCGTACTTTGTTGGATGAATTGGTGGGCAAAGCTTCACGCCCAAGCTCTTTCTTTCATACATACATGGGCAAAGGTGGTACCATAGTTCCGGTGGAAAATACTCATTTTTCCATGTTTTCGCACTTGAAACCCATTGCCGAGAAGATTGTAAGAGCATATCCAGATTTCCTTGCAAATGTCGGACCTTTCTCTGTTGGTGCTGCATTCGCTCTTGGGTTGCTTTGTCAAGCTTTGTATGATATGGAGAATACAGAAATAAGCAACATCACAGAGTCCCTGTTTTTTGATTGGAGAGATGCGATTAGAGAGTCCAAGGGTTTCCGCTTCGACGTGGAGCCTTTCCAGCACCATGTTTTCTACTTGGCCAGGGTCTTCTGTGGCCGTGAGGCATACTCTTCTTTGGAAGTGGAACAGAACAAGGCATACACTCTAGAGCTCAACAAGCTGAAGGAAGAGCTGAAACAGCATGAAGAATGTGTGGCCGTCTTGAAGAGGACCATTCAGGAAGCAGAAGATGCCCATAAAAAGAAGCTTGCCGGTGTGCTGAACAGTGACTGCATTCCTGCCTTTCTCCATAAGCGTAACAAGACTGCTGCCTTTACTTTTAATGAATAGCCATGTGTCGGCTGATTTTATTTTCTGAAATCTGATGAGTATTTGAATATTTGGATATTTGGTATTTGGTATTTGGATATTTGGTATTTGGGTATGTATGAATATTCTAAGTATTTTGTGTATGGATATTTGGCATAATGCCTTTATTTGCTACAGCAGGATTTGTATGTGTGGTAAGTATATTTTCCTGCTATGATGTGTAGCATGAAAGAATGAAAGAATTTCTGGTGAAATACCCAAAGCATGTGATAAACTCTCTGTTTATTTAGGTAATAATCAAAAGGGCCCAAATACTAGGGATTTACAAAATCCTATGGGCTAATTAGAGAGGCCTACCCATCAAGTAAATAGTGAGAAATTTAGCAATGGTAGGACTTAAGCCATTTGGCATTAACTAATTCATACCAGTTGGGTTCGTTGGGCTTAGTGATCTAATAGTACCCACTGTCGAAGGCTTCTGTCACGATGTAACGCCCACTCCACTTTGGAGCAAATTTGGATGGGCGTGGCAAATTTCTTCTCACGTGATCATCCGCCTTGAGTACCAACTGTCCTGCCGCAAAAGATCTAGGCTTGACCTTCCTGCCATAAGTTTTGGCCATGGATTCTTGATACCTTTGCATGTTGGCCTTAGCCTGTTCTCTAATCTCATCCACAGCCTCCAGCTCAACCAATCTTTGCCCTCCACAAATGACGAATGAACTGTCTAGATCAGTGGAGGCTAAGACTCTTGCTGTTGGCTTGACAATTTCGACCGGCAAGATAGCTTCAGCACCATAGACTAGAGAATAAGGAGAGAAACCAATAGAGGATCTAGGATGGACTCTATAAGCCCATAGAGCATCAGGCAAGTGGGTGGTCCAACCTCTCTTGTATTCATACACCATTTTGCTCAAGATCTTGAACATCACTTTGTTTGTTGCTTCGGCTTGGCCATTTCCTTGTGGGTAATAGGCCGTTGACCTCCTATGCCTGATCTCATAATCGTCCAAGAGCTTGCCAACGTGCTGGTTCACAAATAGAGTGCCGTTGTCTGTGATGATTCTGTGGGGCACTCCAAATCTGCAAATGATTGCTTCTTTGATGAACCGGGTTACAACAGGACCAGTGACTTTCCCCAAAGCTTCTGCTTCTACCCATTTTGTGAAGTATTCTGTGGCTACAAGGATCCACATTTTGCCATCAGATGCGGGATGAATTGGACCAATCAAATCTAGCCCCCAAGTGTGGAAGGGCCAAGGAGTTCGCATGTCTTGAAGCACCGAGGGGTGAGTGTGAATCATTCCCCCATGGAATTGGCAAGTTGAGCATCTCTTGACATACTCTTTGGACTACTACTTCATTTGAGGCCAATAATAACCGCAAGATATCAGCTGTCGGTAGAGCTTCTTCCTGCCTTGGTGCTCTCCACAATCACCAGAATGGATTTCCGCCATGACTTTGATAGTTTCCTCGGCAAACAAGCATCTCAATGGTTCTCCAGTGAACCCTTTTCGAAATAAGATGCCATTGTTCGACAAAGAATCGGGCCGCAGATCTCCTGAGGGCATATGCTTTGTTTGTATCCTGTGGCAGGACATCATGAATCAGGAAATCTAAGATTGGCTGTCGCCAATCTCCTGCAGCATCTAAGGCAAGGCATTCTTTCTTGCCAAATGTTGGGCTGCAACTCTCACATCCCTGTTGAACAGTGGATGCTTCATTCTTCATGTCTGGCCAAAAGTAGCCAAGTCTCTGTAATCTTCGATAGAGGCTAATTTCAGGAGCTATGCCGCAGGATTTTTCATGAGTTTCCTTAAGGGCAAGCCCTGCCTCTTCTTTCCCAACACATCTTGCAAGAATTCCTCCAGGCATTCGATGATACAATTCCCCATTGATCAAGGTAATCTTTAAGTTCCTTGATTGATGGGGAATCGTTAGAGAATAAAGCTTTCTTGATGGAACTTCTCCAATCTTCCTCTTCAACTGTGGGCCCTTGTCTGGGCTGATCGGTAACTGGGGAGACTCGCCTGACCACCTAAAATTGGGCAGAATCGCCGGAAAAGGCGAGCTTTGACCCCAAGGTGGCTAAAGAATCGGCATGTCGATTCTCCCCTCTCTGTATATGAACAATCTTAAAAATCTCAAACGACTTTTCTAGCTCTCGCGCCATGGCTCTATAAGGTGCCAAAGTGGGCTCTTTGAGTGCGAATTCTCCATTCACCTGGCTAATCACCAAGTTCGAATCACATTTGACACTCAAATGCTTGATTCCTTTTTCTTTGGCAGCCAAGAGGCCAATGAGATAAGCCTCATATTCAGCAACGTTGTTTGAGCATGGAAAGTCGAGCTTGTAAGACGAGGTGAAAGCTTGAGATTTTTCATCGAAAATTACGATACCAGCGCCTCCTCCTTCTGCCGTAGAGGACCCATCAAAATATAAAGTATGGTATTGCACCAATTCTGCAGTGGCAACTTGCTCTTCCATCCCTGGGATCTCTTCCGATAGAGCAGCACTATCACCGCCTGGGAATTAAACAAGAAGATTTGCTACGGCTTGTCCTTTGATGGCAGAAGGGTTGTGGCAGGAAATGGAGAATTGTGACAGTTGCAGCAGCCAGTTGGCCAATCTCCCTGACAAAGACGGCTTCGCTAAGAGGTAGCGGATTGGATTGGACTTGGTCATCAGGTGGATCTCATGAGCTAGGAAATAGTGCCTCAACTTTTGAGAAGCATAAATCAGCGCCAAACACATTCTTTCAATCTTCGGATACTTCTTCTCATGTTCCTGAAGTGCTCTTGTCTTGACTTGAGCATTCTTCTAATCTGCTTGCTTGATTATTCATCTTTAATTCTAAACTTTGCCTTTTAAAATTGCTGCCTTTGGCTTCAAATGGTCTTCCTTTGAGACTTTGAGCTCTTCATGTGCCTAAGGCTTTGTGGCATCCTTTCTACATTAGTGTCACTGATGAAGCTTTCTTTTTAAGAGTCTGCAGTGCTCAATCTTTCTAGTATTGAAGATTTCACTGCACACTAAGTAGATATATTAGCTAACATACTTGGCTTTATTTTGTTATCATAAAAAACAATAGGGTTCAACAATCTCCCCATTTTTTCATGATGACAAAACTAACCCTGAATTGAGATATAAGCTAATATATCATAGGGAAATAGAGTATCAAAGTAAAACTCCCCTAAGTTCATGCCATCTGTTTTCAAAATAATCAAAGCAATATTAAGACTTTATCAGAGCATTATAAAACAAATCAGAATGAAGTAGAAGAAAACTACAGACATAAGCAAGATCATAACTAGAAATCCAAAAAATCCCATTATTGGCATTAACACATATATACAGTTAAGTTTAGCCAAATAAAGAGGGGTTCTCGAAAGATTTACCAATGAAGTCTTTAAACTCCCCCTGAGTTAAGTCAATTCATCTTCCCCATCGACCCAATCCAAGCATGCCAAAGTTTCCTTCATGCATGCTGGTTTTTCATGCTGAACATACTTAGATAAAAGCATTAAATACCACAACATATATAATAGATATTGACCGGTCGTTGAACAAATCACAAGATAATTCCCCACAAACCAATAACAAATAGTTAGGGCAAGTAGGGGTCGAATCCATAGGGAAGGTACGAATCAAATTCAAATTATACAAAAGAAATTCTAACCTAGAAAAGATATTTTTGGATTTTTGTAATTGAAATTGAAAACAAATAAATAATTAACTAGAAAACAATTAAAAGAAAATAAAGCGATAAAAGCATATTTCTTCTCCTTTAGGTAACTACTTTGATCAAGTGAATCATGGATCATAGACACTAAGCATAAATTTGGCTTAGATAGCAATCAATTAAGAATCATAAATTACCCCAAATCGGTATATAGCCTAAGACGTAAACATCAACTTTCATTGAAACAAAGTAATCCTCTTAATATCTTAAACAACTCCATTTAAATAATTGGTATAGGAACAAACGTGATGCTAATTCCAACATGCTAGGAAGATTAACCCGCATCTCGCTGACAATTAACCTCTAATGTTATGATCTAGGTTTCACCCCTTCCTATAACAAGCATTAGGTTTTATTAATCCACATGCATGATAAATCAATACCAAACTTGCCTACATCAATTTCCATCTCGGCCTAAAGATTTCAACAAGGTTTGATATTCCATTGAACCTAGGACTCCTGGAATTACAATTGTTACTTGGACCAACTTTAGCTTGACTCAAGCTACTTGAATCTAACTATAGCATTCATAAATCTCAAGATATGTTGCGCACCAAATCAATCAAAATATGAACATGATACGAATCTAGTTGTAATTGGTCCAAATCCACCTTAGAGACCCGCCTAAGATCAACTTGAATCACCAAACTTCTAGATGTGTATATCGACAATCTTCACTTGATAAATCTTCCTTCGTTCATCGGCCTTAGACCTCCAAGTCGACCTGCACTTGAACACCTAAGATCACAAGATTCACAAACAACCAAGCAATCACAACCTAATTGTTTGCTAGGACTCTACAAGATTGAAGAACCCTAAATTTGCTCAACCTAGAACAATGAAGCCAAAGAAATCGATGTGGGTATAAACCTCTCAACTTTCTTGATTAACTTGACTTCTGTTTACAAGAGGGGGATGGTCCCTTTATATAGTAGTAGGGGACGCATAACCCTTCTCCTAAAACTAAAAGGAAAACATTACATAAAGGAAGGAACAAGGAAATAGCCTTTTCCTTGTCCTACTAGGAAAAGTAAATAACATTACATAATTAAGCAAGGATTGGACTTAGTCAAACAAGGCCCAACCCAATGTCTTCTAGACTAAATAAATAACTAATCTAAGATAGAATAAAGGCCCATGAGGCCGAATTACACAATGCCAAAGCCTAATGCTCATCGATTTCAAGTAAGGTGAACACCTTGGAATCGATGGAAATATTCTTGGTGATGTCGACTTCAATGCCTTCCAAATGGTCCTCAATGGACTCTAAACCTCCAAGATGAGATCTTATAAAGCCCAATAAAGCTTCCTTGAACCTTTTAGCCCGAGCCCTAGTCATTGGACCTTGCGGAATGGCTAAAGGATCAAAAGGCCGGTCTTGTCCGGATGGCCCAATCGATGGCCGGTTGTGGCCGATTGGTGCGACAATCGATGGCCGGTTGTGGCTGGTTCTCCCATGCGATGTCGCATGCGATGGCCGGTCATGTGGCCGGTGTTGCGCGGCTTCTCCAAGCAATGGCCGGTCACAAGTGCCTCCAACTCCATGCTCCTCCAAGCTAGCATCGATGACATCCCCTTGATCTTTATTGGCTCCAATGTGTTCTTCTAAGCCATGATAAGCCCTTGGCGCATCATCCCCTCTCCCTTGAAAAGGATTTGTCCTCAAACCTGCATCATTATCAAACAAGCATAAGTCTGAAACATTAAAAGTAGCACTTACATTGCCATATTCACTAGGAAGATCTAGCTTGTATGCGTTGTTGTTGATCATCTCCAAGACTTGGAATGGACCATCTCTACGAGGCAAGAGCTTAGACTTTCTCTTTTCAGGGAACCTCTCCTTCCTTAGATGCAACCAAAGCCAATCCCCGGGTTCAAAGATGACTTCCTTGCGCCCTTTGTTAGCATTCTTCATGTAGTGTTGTGTTTTCTTCTCAATTTGAGCTCGAACTCTAGCATGAAGTTCTCTAACATAATCGGCCTTCCTTTGTCCATCCATGTCGACTTGCACACTCAAAGGTAAACTCAACAAATCCGATGGGGTTAAAGGATTAAAGCCATACACAGTTTCAAAAGGTGAATATCCAGTGGTGCTATGTATGCTTCTATTATATGCAAATTCGACATGAGGTAGACAATCCTCCCAAGTTTTTAAGTTCTTTTTAATTAAAGCCCTAAGCAAAGTAGACAAAGTCCTATTAACTACCTCGGTTTGACCATCGGTTTGAGGATGACAAGTAGTAGAAAATAACAACTTAGTACCTAACTTAGCCCATAAAGTTCTCCAAAAGTGACTTAAGAACTTAGCATCTCTATCACTTACAATCGTCCTAGGCATTCCATGTAGTCTAACAATTTCTTTAAAGAACAAATTAGCTACATTAATGGCATCATCCGTTTTAGTACATGCAATAAAGTGAGCCATCTTAGAAAACCTATCAACAACCACAAAGATAGAATCTTTACCTTTCCTAGAACGAGGTAAACCTAACACAAAGTTCATGCTAATATGAGTCCATGGTTCATAAGGAATAGGCAAGGGAGTATACAATCCATGCGGTTTAGAAGTAGATTTAGCTTGCAAAAAAACAATGCAACTAGCAACATACTTCCCTACATCATGTCACATCTTAGGCCAAAAGAAGTGTTCATGCAATATGTCATATGTTCTATCAACTCCAAAGTGACAATCTTGATTCCTTAAACAAAAATCCATCATGCTTATAATACTTTCCAAATCCAGAATTTTCACATGCTTTAAATATTTCACTAAAGTAAACATCACTAGCATATAATTCCTTAATATACTCAAAACCAAGAAACTTAGAATCAAGCATGGAAATTAAGACATACCTCCTTGATAAAGCATCGGCTACAACATTCTCCTTACCTTGCTTGTATCGCACAACATAAGGAAAAGACTCAATGAATTCGCTCCATTTAGCATGTCTTTTGTTCATCTTTTGTTCAACTTTTGTTGGCCTCTTAAATACTTCAAGCTCTCATGATCCGTATGAATCACGAATTCCTTAGGCCAAAGGTAGTGTTACCAAGTTTGCAACGCCCTCACAAGAGCATACAACTCTTTGTCATAGGTTGGATAGTTCAATGCAGCCCCATTCAATTTCTCACTAAAGTATGCGACGGGCTTCCCACCTTGCATTAAAATAGCTCCAATTCCAACCCCTGATGCATCACATTCAATCTCAAAAGTATTGTTAAAGTTAGGTAAAACAAGCAAAGGAGCATTAGTTAGTTTATCCTTCAACGTCTCAAATGCTTCTTGTTGTTCATCTCCCCACTTGAATGGTGCATTCTTCTTCATAACACTTGTAATAGGGGCGGCTAAGGTGCTAAAATCCTTAACAAACCTCCTATAGAATCCGGCTAGTCCATGAAAAGATCTCACTTGTCCAACATTGGTGGGTGCTGGCCATTCTTTGATTGCCTTGATCTTTTCCTCATCAACCTCTATACCTTGCGATGAAACCACAAAACCAAGAAAAACAAGCTTGTTTGTGCAAAAGGTGCACTTCTTAAGGTTAGCATACAATTTCTCAACCCTAAGTACATCTAACACACATCTTAGATGCCTAACATGCTCATCTAGGTTTCGGCTATACACAAGTATATCATCAAAATAAACAACAACAAACTTGCCAATAAAAACTCTTAAAACATGATTCATTAATCACATGAACGTACTAGGTGCATTAGTCAATCCAAAAGGCATAACTAACCATTCATACAACCCTAATTTAGTTTTAAAGGCAGTTTTCCATTCATCACCCTCTTTCATGCGAATTTGATGATAGCCACTCTTATGATCAATTTTAGAAAATAAGCAAGCACCATGCAATTCATCTAGCATATCATCTAATCTAGGAATAGGGTGACGATACTTTACCGTTATGTTGTTTATTGCCCTACAATCAACACACATTCTCCAAGTTCCATCTTTCTTAGGAACAAGCAACACAGGAATGGCACATGGAGAAAGACTTTTACGCACAAAACCTTTTTGAAGTAGCTCACCAACTTGCTTCTCCAATTCCTTTGTTTCTTCAGGATTTGTCCTATAAGCTGGCTATTTGGAATTTGCGCCCAGGGATGAAGTCAATTTGATGTTCAATCCCCCGTAATTGGTGGTAAACCACTAGGAATCTCCTCAGGAAACACATCTACATAATCACTCAAAAGAGAAACAATGTTGCTTGGAAGCTCGCTTTCCAAGTGGTTAGTGCTCACAAGTGTATATTTAAGCAAAAGCAAGATCAAAACAGAATTATCATTCAAAGCTTCTTTAATCTCACTCTTAGTAGCTAACATACACTCCTTATTAACCTTCTTAGAACTAACATGCTTAACTATATCGCAATTCTTATCTAAATTAGCATGATTAGTCTTTTCTTTAGCCCTAAATTCCGAATCTAGCTTAGCAAAATCCTCTTTCAATTTCAATTGATCTTTTAAAGCTTCTTGAGGTGATAACGGAATAAAAGTAAAGGGCTTCTTACCACACATGAGAGTATATTGGTTCGTCTCACCATCATGTTGCACTTTGTTGTCATATTGCCATGGTCGTCCAAGTAGTACATGGCATGCTTGCATGGGTAAGATATCGCACAATACATCTCCTTTGTACCTGCCCAAACAAAGAGAAACTAAAACTTGTTTGTTAACCCTAATTTCCTCCTTATCGTTGATCCAACCCAAGCTATAAGGTTTAGGGTGTTTTGTAGTGGGTAATTGCATCTCCTTCACCAAATAAACACTAGCTATGTTTGTACAACTCCCACCATCAATGATCACACTACTAGGCTTCCCATTTGCATACATCCTAGTATGAAACAAGTTCTCCCTTTGATTGTTCACATCATCTTTCACATAAGCACTCAAAGTTCTCCTAGCCACTAAACTTCTAAGTGCAAAACCGTCACCATCATCACTATCATCATGCGCATCTCCTTCATCATCTCCATCACCACTACATCCTAGAGTAATCTCTTCATCTTCACTTTCGATTTCTCCCTGGTCATTCACGAATAACACTTTCTTGTTCACACAATCTTTAGCATAGTGTCCAAAACCTTGACACTTGAAACACTTGACATGATTCTTTGAAGATGAACTTGATGAAGATTTAGAACCGGTTTTAGGGGTAGTACCCTTTTGCGCTAACTCCTTCTCTTTAGTCGACTTATCATCCTTCTTGATTGGAGTTTTCCATGAGCTTGATGATGATGATGTAAAACTCTTCTTATTCCTCTTTACTTGGCTTTCGGCCTTCAAAGCATGTTGAAGCAATTCCTCAACATCATAGTGTTGTTGCATCTCCACAATATCATGAATTTCTCTATTCAACCCCGACATAAATCTAGCTATAGTAGCTTGTGGAGCTTCATCAATCTCGGCCCTTGACATTAACAACATCATCTCGGAGTAGTATTCATCAACACTCCTAGTTCCTTGCCTCAAACCTTGCAATTCTTGGTAGAGACCATTAGTGTAAAAGCTTGGAACAAACCTCTTCCTCATATAACTCTTAACCAAGTATTAATCGGCCTTTCCAAGTTTCTTCTTCTTGTTTGCACCAATTGATTCCACCAATTTAAAGCATTCTCCGTGAATTCAAGAGTAGCAATTTGCACCTTCCTTGGCTCGGCATGAGGATAGTAATCAAAATACATATCTAATTTCGACTCCAACTCCAAGTAATCGGATGGAGACCCTCTCCGATTGAATTTAGGGATTTTGTACTTGATGTTGTCTTTAGGCTCCTCTCTTTCAATTCCTCTTCTAGGCCGCATGTTTTCATTGTGAGCTTGTCCACCAAGTTCTTGTTGCCTTAGTCTCTCCATGGGATCGATTCTAGCAATTTGTCTCGGTGGTGGATGATGATCCCCATCATTGTTGCGTGCGACATTAGCTCTTTGAGGTGGTTGAGCTTGTTGATTTTGACCATCTCTTACTTGTTGGACTTCATTGGTCAAGGTATCGAATTTAGTATCCATATTGTCCAATCGTTGAATTAGAGTTTGCAACATAGCAGCCACGTTTGGTTGCTCTTGTTCTCTTTCCATTAAACCTACAAAAAGAACAAAGATTAGTAGTAAAAATTCTCACAAGTGTGTGTGTGCTTATACCTTTGACTTGTGCTCTCGTGTTTGTACTCAAGCCCTATGGATTGGCGGTCCACTACTCTCTTAATGATCTCACAAGATTTGCCTTTTACTAGCTTCAATAAACCCTAGTACCACTTGTCTCTTATTTTGTACCACTTGAATCCAATAGGGTTTGTAACCTGAAATTCTTCAAATCAAATCACAATTAACAGCAAAAGCAACCCAAGAATCTCAATTACACAATCAATTAGGGCTAATTGCAACTAAATTAGGTCAATTGCACAAGAAAACCCTAATCCCAAAATTTCCCAAACTAAGAACCCTAGTTTCTGGAAAAAATCGATAACAGCACAGATTTTTTTGATTTTTTTAAATATTTTTTCCAGAAAGATCACACCAAAATAAGGCTAAAGCTCAAATTTCACAGCTTTCCGAGCTCAAACGAATCCAGAACAAAAATCACAAGTTTCTGGTCGAAATTTTTTTTTGATTTTTTTATATTTTTCGATATAACTAATAGTTATAAGGAACTCAAATCTGAAATTTCAAAGCAAAAGGATGTAAGATGAATCGGTTATGAATTTTCAAAGTTGTTGATTTTTTTGAATTTTCAAGAAGGGTGGTGCGATGAGTGTGTGGGTGAATTTGATGGATGAAAATGTGATGAATGATGAGTAAAAAGATAGATTTACCGATTGAAGATGATAAACCTAAGCTCTGATTACCAATTGATACGAATCTAGTTGTAATTGGTCCAAATCCACCTTAGAGACCCGCCTAAGATCAACTTGAATCACCAAACTTCTAGATGTGTATGTCGACAATCTTCACTTGATAAATGTTCCTTCGTTCGTCGGCCTTAGACCTCCAAGTCGACCTGCACTTGAACACCTAAGATCATAAGATTCACAAACAACCAAGCAATCACAACATAATTGTTTGCTAGGACTCTACAAGATTGAAGAACCCTAAGTTTGCTCAAACTAGAACAATGAAGCCAAAGAAACCGATGTGGGTATAAACCTCTCAACTTTATTGATTAACTTGACTTCTGTTTACAAGAGGGGGATGGTCCCTTTATATAGTAGTAGGGGACGCATAACCCTTCTCCTAAAACTAAAAGGAAAACATTACATAAAGGAAGGAACAAGGAAATAACCTACTCCTTGTCCTAATAGGAAAAGTAAATAACATTACATAATTAAGTAAGGATTGGACTTAGTCAAACAAGGCCCAACCAAATGTCTTCTAGACTAAATAAATAACTAATCTAAGATAGAATAAAGGCCCACGAGGCCGAATTACACAATGCCAAAGCCTAATGCTCATCGATTTCAAGTAAGGTGAACACCTTGGAATCGATGGAAATATTCTTGGTGATGTCGACTTCAATGCCTTCCAAATGGTCTTCAATGGACTCTATACCTCCAAGATGAGATCTTACAAAGCCCAATAAAGCTTCCTTGAACCTTTTAGCCCGAGCCCTAGTCATTGGACCTTGCGGAATGGCTAAAGGATCAAAAGGCCGATCTTGTCCGGATGGCCCAATCGATGGCCGATTGTGGCCGGTTGGTGCGCCAATCGATGGCCGGTTGTGGCCGGTTGCCCCATGCGATGTCGCATGCGATGGCCGGTCATGTGGCTGGTGCTGCGCGGCTTCTCCAAGCAATGGCCGGTCACAAGTGCCTCCAACTCCATGCTCCTCCAAGCTAGCATCGATGACATCCCCTTGATCTTTATTGGCTCCAATGTGTTCTTCTAAGCCATGATAAGCCCTTGGCGCATCAGAACACATAAGATGAAGCATAGAGATAAGAAACGTATTCAAACGGAAAAAACTCAAATTATTAAGAACAAAAGTCTCACCAATAATTCATTGATCAAAAGTACCTAAGGAAAAGAAGTATAAAAGTTTAGCTACTCATGGATTGCAAGCAATCCATGAGAGACTTACAATACTTGAGGCTGGCGGCAGCCTCCCTCCTTCCTATCGACGCCAAACCTAGAGAAAAGATGTGTGTGTTGTTCTAGGTTGGTTTTTGTGTGTGTTCTAGGGTTTTAGACTTAAGAGGGTATTTATAGAGGATGGCTTAGGGTTAATTTAGACCTAAAAAAAGCCTAAGGACGTGCTGGGCTGCTCTCCAAGTCTTCAAGCTAGTCCAAATAAGAATTTGGCTTCAATTGGATCAATCCCGCAAAACAGGCCCAAGACAGTTTCTGTCCGCTGACTTCAGGGGCATTTTCGTCCACGAAATGGCAAAACTAAGCTTAGACCAAAACACAAAAGTTGTAGATCTTGGAGTTAGCTTTCCAACGGCTACTCATACGCCTCAAACGGAGCTCTGGATCAAAAGTTATGGCCAAAATACAGAAAGGTCGCCAAATCTGGAAACAAGTGAAGGGGCTTCAAGGTGAAGACACGCATGATGGCATGCTTGGCGCGCGCATGGCTGACCCCCGACTCCCCCTGGGCGCCCATGTAGATGGCTTGTGCGCCCAGGGCGTTGCTCTCAGGCCCCAGGTCGCCTGCTCCCATGTGGTTGCTGGTGGCATGTTGACTAGTGCTGGGCGCCCATGTGGTATGCTTGGTGCCCCATGGGGTTTGCCTCGCGACCCATGTACTCCAATGCTGTGACACTTCTTGTCATATCTTCTTGCCTTGAAATTCAACTTTACTCCTTTGCTTCAAACTCTTGAAAATCAATCTTACGATGATAAAATTGACTCTTCAAGCTCTTCAATCACGATCAAATTGGCTCCATTCTTCATCCAAAATGTCATTGGAAAATATTTGTGTAAATAATCATCCAAAAAGACTCCAAAAAGATACAAAATTTGTGATTTTGCAATTTTCTTCACTTTAGCACCTATAAACACAAATATACGAAATATAAGGCATAATCAAGCATAAAATACCCTAAAAGCATAGGAAAATGACCATAAAAAGATGCATAATTTTGGTCCGATCATATTTCCCCCACACTTAAGCTTTGTTAGTCCCTAGCAAACTAAGGTTAATCCTAAGAAAACAAAAAAGGTTAGTCCTAAACTAAACAACATATTGATTCCCTTTCGTAGGTGTCACGCCCCGAACCCAAGGCTCGGAACATAACAATGCCACACAGTCATGAGGCGAACCCCAAGAGCATGTAAGGCTAGCTATCAGTCCAACATAATATAGTAGGTCCAAAATTAAACTAAGTCTCAATATTTAAACTTTAACAAAACTTTTAGTCTCAACTAAACAACGTAATTGAAATTCAACTAAGTTCCAAAAGTCCAAATTTATAGCGGAAGCTAAAACGTCTAACGATCACTCTCCCCAATGTAATCCCCTATGGACTCCTCATGGCCAGAGGAATCTTTTGATGCCAACTTGGTGGTCGGTGGCTCGCCGGTCGGCTGCCGGTGACCGGAAAATTACATATAGTCTATTTTAAACCCTTTCCTAACATGCAACAATGGTGGAAAGTCAAAGAACTAACCTTAGAGCATCCAATAGAGTTGAAATCAATGGAAAATAGCCTTCAAAAGAGCTCAATACGTTTTTCCCCTTGAAACCAATATTCTAACCCTAACTAATGGGATAAATATGAATTTATAGCTAGGTTAAAGCTCTAACTAATACCTAATTGGGCTAATTAAACTAATAAGGTCCAAAGTCACACAAAAACAATTATAATGACTATTATTTGGGTCGGGGTCTCACATCCTTCCCCCCTTAAAATAAGTTTAGTCCTCTAAACTTGCATAACGTATTAGTATCACATATAAAGTACTTAATTTTTCCCTTGTAGACAAGTATGTACACGTTACCTTAAGTGGTAGCTTTCGGATCTCCCACACCATCTAATGGATTCCCACTCCCAGTTCCAGTTGCATAATGATCTTGTGTTGTTTGTAAGTTCCTCCTTGGTTTTAGGCATTCATTGGCTTTGTGACCCTTGCTTCCATAATTATAACATACTCCCGTTGGTTGTCTAGCATGGGGACAGTTTGCAACCCGATGTCCCTTATTCCCACAAACAAAGTATGCACCACTTAGCCATCGACAATCCTTAGTGTCATGATTTCCCTTACATTTCCAACATTTCTCTTGGATATCACCTCCAGTTTGCATTGTATGTTGTTTCTTATTATTATTCCCAACTTTGTCAGAGTTCCATTCCCATGACCTCTTCTTATTCTCTGTGTTTGCAATCATCTCATGACCTTCCTCCAACAACTTCGCCTTGCTAACCATATCAGAATATGCTTTCAACTCAAAAGATTTCACCTCATGCTGAAGTTTAGGATTTAACCCAAAAAGGAACCTTTGAGCCTTCGCCTCATCATCATTCTTAAAGGAGTCAGGAGCAAACCTCATCAATCGACTAAACTCAATCTCATACTCAGAAACAGTTCTACCACCCTGCTGGAGTGAATAAAATTCCCCTTGCATATGAAGTCTCACACTATTAGGGAAATACTTCTTGTAGTACTCCCTTTTGTATACATCCCAAGAAATTGGTTTCTCCAAAAGGTTTTCAACAGATTGCCACCAGTCACTAGCAGCTCCCTTTAGTTGATAAGATGCAAAAGGAATCTTCTGCTCATTAGATACTGCCTGGGCCGCAAAGGCCTTCTCAATCTCCTTGATCCACTTCTCAGCATCTAATGGATCAATTGAGCTACCATCAAAGGGTGGGGCGAGCTTAACAAAATTTGTCAAACCACTTCTATACCCAGCCCGATTCTCCTGAAACCTCTGTTGCCTATCCACAACCCCAACCAACTGTTGCATCAAGGTCATCACATCTGGCTGATTATTCTCAGTGTTACCCCTTCGGTTTGTCCAAGCCCTCAAGGGTTCATTCTCAGACCTAGAATCCCCAGACTCAGAACTCTCTACAACGTTGTCAGAACAACCAGTTACTACAACATTCTTTTTCTTAGGCGGCATATTACAATACATCACAGAATTCACAAGCAATTCAATTATCAATCAAGCAAAATATCACAAACATAAAGATGCACATGAACTCCTATTCTACCCATTCCTCACTCATCACGAAATTCGCCCTAGTAGATCGCAACCTAAGCTCTGATACCACTAAATTGTCACGCCCTTAACCCAAGACTCGGAACATAACAACTCCACAAACTCATGAGGCGAACCCCAAGAGCATGTAAGGCTAGCTATCAGTCCAACATAATATAGTAGGTTCAAAATTAAACTAAGTCTCAATATTTAAACTTTAACAAAACTTTTAGTCTCAACTAAACAACGTAATTGAAATTCAACTAAGTTCCAAAAGTCCAAGTTTATAGCGGAAGCTAAAAGGTCTAACGATCACTCTCCACAATGCAATCCCCAATGCTCAATCATCATCACCTGAAATATATAAACCACATAGTGAGCTAAAGAGCCCAGTAAGTAACAAGATTTAACTAGGTGGATCAAGTACAATAAAACCATACATACTATAATAGCAAATCATAAATTTTCATATAAACATATTCGATAAACCAAAATCACTTTTTCACTTCAAAACAATACACTTTATTTCTCATTCCCAATAAACGTTTAGTTCTTTTCAGGTTGCACCACAATCACAATCACAATCACAATCTAGCCAACAGTTAACCCCTGAGGCACGGGTCCACTCTTACCAACAGTTTAACCCCCTGAGGCACGGGTCCACTCTTACCAATCAGTTTAACCCCCTGAGGCACGGGTCCACTCTTTACCATCAGTTTAACCCCCTGAGGCGCGGGTCCACTCTTACCATCAGTTTAAACCCCTGAGCCGCGGGTCCACTATGCACAGCCATCCAAGGACATTAAAACACATTTTCACATTCCCAAATCACTTTTAAAACCATTTCAATTCCAAAACATTTATTTTGCATACTTGATCCGATTTTACGAAAACAACGATACTCTTTCAAAACAATAAAACACTTTCAATCATTTATAGCAAAACAATCCATAAAACAATTGATAAATCATATACTTATAATACATATAATCTTTGAAAACACTAGTAAGGTCCGGCCACTTACTGATCAGCACACACAATCACAACACAATTCTTGCAACGAACAATGCACAATCAAGAGCCTAACAATATTAATCACGCATTAGAAAACAACACAAACAATATGCATAAGATGCATGACTAATCTACCCACCCATAATTCTAAACATCTTTGGGGAATTGTTAAAATTCTTTTGAAAACCTTTCAAAAATCCAATTTTCATAATATCCACAATTTTCATAAATCATGATAACATTAGCAAAGCGCCTGGGCGCACAGCCAGCGTCGGCCTCCAGCGCTGGCCTTAGCGGCTGGGCGCTGGGGCTGTCCAGCTAGGTGCCCAGGCTTGTGGCATGGGGCCCCAGCTGGGATCGGGCTTGGCTTCCTTTTGCTTCCTTTTTGCAATTTTTGCTACCAAACTCAATTCCAACTTCAACTCAATTGCCATCCAAAAATTTTACCATATTCCAAATTCTTCAATCCAAAAACACTTGATTTTCACCAAAAATTCAACTTGATAACCATTAAAAGATTGACCTTATGTTCTTATCACTTAAGAGTCTATATGTATGAGATGCATGAGATAATTGTACAATGATAATATGCATGGAAAAATATTCAATTCAAGAAAATTAATTGATATGAATCAATCATTAATCAAACATAGGAAATTAAATGAGATTAGAGTTCAAGAAAGCTTCTCTATTTTCGCAAAGTGTAAGCTCCAATGTTCTTGATGTGTGCTTCCTTTCCTTGTTTCCATTGCGTGATTGATTCCCTTGAGTTGAAAATGCAAAATGATCTATAACTAAGAAAAAGAAAAAGATAAATGTTAGTGTATTGGGTTGCCTCCCAATTAGCACCTTCATTTATTGTCTTTGGCTAGACATCCTCGTGGACTATTCTCCATTGGTGAAGGAATGTTGAGTGTGCTCCTTCAAAAGTTCCACGGTGATGTTGAGAGTGTCACTCATGGCTTTGAAAAGTTCAATTATGGCTCCATCAATCTTGAGTAACTTCTCTCGAGCTTCCTTCAATTCCTTGTTGACATCTTTGTGTGTGTTGTTGGAGATTTTGCCTCTTTTTCCAAGTTTCTCTTTGTTTTTCTTCTTGATCCAACTTGGAGGTGCAGTTGCTTGAGTCAAATCTTCCAATGCTTCATATGCGTCCTTCACAGTCCTATCAAACAAGGGTATGTTGTTGATGCTATCCATAAGAAGTTGATCATCGACTTCTAATCCTTGATAGAAGCACTCGATCAAAACTTGTTGTGAAATGCCATGTTGAGGGCAATCGGCATAAAGTTTCTTGAATCTCTCCCAAGCTAGGTGGAAATTCTCATCTTTGCGTTGTCGAAAGCTTGTAATCCTTTGCCTCCCCTTTGAAAGTTGCTCTGTTGCCATGGTTGAAGATGTAGTACCTAACTCTTTCTTTACCCACTTTTGCACTACACAAACAAAATCATTAGTTTTCAAAGATAAATTTGATGAAAGTTTGGGATGAATTACATCACCATCAAACTCCATCGTCAATGGGCCATCAAAAACATCGATTTTGGTGTGAGAAGTCCTTAGGAAAGGCCTTCCTAATAAAAGAGGGCATTGATCCTTTGTAATTTCTCCTTCCATTTCCATAACAAAAATATCAATAGGAAAAATTAAATGTTGCACTTCAATCAAAATGTTCTCTAGCACACCCTTGGGATGTACCAAAGATCCATCGGCCAATTGAAGAACAACATCGGTGTATTTTAAAGGACCAATTTTTAAAGTTTGATAGAAAGAATAAGGCATGACACTTAAAGATGCTCCTAAGTCAAGCATAGCATTATCCATGATAGTATTTCCAATTGAACAAGTAATTGAAACATACCAGGATCCTTGCATTTTGGAGGTAAATGTCTTTGCAAAACAGCAGAAACTGTTGCTCCAACACTCAACTTACCTTGCAACCTTTTCTTGTTTGTACAGAATTGCTTAAGAAGCCTTGCATACCTTGGTACTTGTTGAATTGCATCAAGAAGTGGGATGTTGACCTCGACCTTTCGAAAAATATCCAAGATGTCTTAATCTTCATCTTCTTTCATTGATTTCCTTGATTTGGTTGGAAAAGGTTCCTTCTTTGAATCCAATTTGGGCTTGACCACAGAAGTTTCCTTGGCTTCTCCATTATCCTTGACAAATTCAAGAATAATGGGTTCATCATCTTCAATCTTGATCTCCTTCGCTAGCACATGCAATTCTTCTTCTTTCTTGCTTGTCCCTTCATCCATTGTAGACTTAGTTGGATATGGTTCGTCCAACTCTTTTCCACTTCTCAAGGTAATAGCATTCACATTCTCTTTAGGGGGCACTTTTGATTGAGATGGGATCTTGTTTTGGCCTTGTGCTTTGAGCTCACTCACATCACTTGCCAATTGACCTAATTGCTTTTTGATGATCTCCATGGTCTCTCTCATTTGTTGCATTCCCTCAGAATAGTGTGAAAATTACCTTGGATAATTGTTTGGCCTTGCTTGATAAGCACCTTGGTTCCCATAAGAATTGTAGCTTCTTGGAAATGGCTCTTGTTTCCTTTGAAATCCCTCTTGCATTCCTAAAGCATTGACTTCTTCCACATCATCTTCGACCAAACTAGGGCACTATCTGATCGAGCTCAAATTATGCATATTTTTATGGCTATTTTTCTATACTTTTTGCCACTTTTATATGTATTTTTACCCTATTTTGCTAGTCTTTGTGTTTTTAGGTCTTGAAAACAAGAAAAGTGAAAACTTATTGTTTTTCACTCTTTTTGGAGCTATTTTGGAGACTTTTTACTCAACTATGGATTTAGCCATTTGGAATGAAGATTTGAAGATGCGAAGTTCGTGTTTGAAGATTATTTGAAGATAATTTGAAGATTTGAAGACAATTGAAAAATTATTTCGAGAAGCAAGAATTGAAGATTTGGACCTTATTTGCAAAGGATTGAAGCCAAGCCCAAAAGAAGCCCGGAAGTTAAGAATTTTGGATAATTTATATGGGATAATACTTAACCCATATAAGTCAACAATTGGAGTTAAAATCCCAATTTGTGGGCTTAATATCCAAAGGAATTATCCAAATCCCGTAACTTCCCATAACTAGTCCTATTTGGAGTAGGAATTGGCGCAGTCTCGGTAGAAAGACCATAACTTTCTGCTCAGATGTCCGTTTTAAGCCCATGAGTAACCGTTGGAAAGCTAACTCCGAGCTCTACAACTTTCTTTTGAACTACAATGCCCAAATCTGCCATATTCAAGCCTGAATATCAAGTCGAAGTTTCTGCAGAAATCCAGAAAATTCCAGAATCCTATTTTGACTTGGATTTTACTCTAGGAAGGCTCTAGACCAAATTTGAAGATTACTCTAAGCCTAGAACGACCTAGCCTCTTTTCCTAAGCCTAATAGGAGTCTTTAGGTTATTTCTCCATTATAAATAGCCACCTCCTGTAACACAAATCACACAATTAATTTCTCATATAGTTTATTCTCTTTTTCTACCTTTCTTTAGTTTAGTTTTTCTCTAGTTTTAGGTCAAGGGTGCCACACCCCTCTCTTTGCATAGAGAGGGGCGCAACCCTAGGAGATTTCAAGAAGAGGATTTTGCCTTCAAGTTTTGTAATTTTCTTAAGCCTCTCATGGATTTATCCATGAGTAGCTAAACCTTTAATACTTCTAATCCTGTGGTGAATTCAATCAATTGATATGGTGAGATTTCTATACTTATAATTTTGTGTTAAAGTTCTTGATGATAGTAGGCAAAACTCTGTTTATTTATGATCTTGATAGTTATTGACTTAGGATGGCCACCGATGATGTAATTGTACGGATCTATTGCTAGTCATGCTTACAATTAATTATTCAAGTTTGATTGTTTGTAGCAAATCGGGTTTGTTTAATCGCAGCCAATGGGCATTTGTCTATCGGAGGGCAAGAAATTTCTCTTCGTATGGTTCTACTTGTAGGCATGTGTGTAAAATTAACTATACTTAATGCTTTATTCTCAAGTGATCTTTAAGCCCTAAGAAAGTAATCGATTGCTGAAGGAATAATAGGGATAACTGCAGCTTTAATCGGCCTCTTATCTAAAATACATGTTGGGAAACCTATATCAATTGTCAGTCAAGAATAAGATGCGAAATTCACCTTTTAAATCGAGGATCCATAGTTAATTTGATTGAAGGATACCACTGGAGAAGAAGTATGCTTTTTAATTATTGTTTGCTTTATAATTGCCATAGATTTAGATTTAGATTTAGATTTAGATTTAGATTTATTTTGTTTTGTCTTTAGTTTAATTGTTTTTAGGGGATTAGAATTATCACTGTTTACTTTACCCACATCTTTACCCTGTTTTCTGTTTTAGAACTAATTTTTGGAAAAGATTTGTTCTTGGGAATAAAAGTTCTTCACCCTCCTCTGTGGGATTAACCCCTGCTTGCCCTATCTACTTTAGTTAGGTTTTGTGGGGATTATCTTATGATTATTGACGACACGATCATAATTTTGGCGCCGTTGCCGGGGAAGGGAATTAAGAATAAATCCCAGAATAAATTGGCTCTAGAAATTTTTGTTTTCCGTTTTTTCTAAAAAATAATAATAATAATTGCGTCGAAAAAAAAATTCTGTCGAAATAAATTTAGGGTTTGCGTTAATTTAAAAAATAATCGTTTTCTAAAAAATATATATATATATTTTCCTTTATTTTCTGTGTTTAATTTTTAATTTTGTTTAAGAACTTTTACTACTAATTTTTCTTTTGAGTTTTTTTTTTTATTTTCTAGAAAAAGATCCAATGGAGCAATCACGTACGTTAAGGGAGCTAAATTCCAATTGTGAAGTGCCGTCCCTCTGTATTGATTATTCAGCTTTGGATACGTCATACAAACTGAATTTAGAAGTACTCAGCATGTTGCCAATTTTTCAAGGAGAATCTCATGAAAACCCTCATGAGCATCTACAAATTTTCTTCATCAAGTGTGCTTTACATACTGGGATGCCTGAAGAGGATGCAAAGCTTCGAACTTTCCCTTTAACATTAGAAGGAAAAGCAAAGAGCGGGTTCTTTAGTCTGCCATCGAAATCCATAAATTCTTGGAAGAGGATGGAGACAGTATTTTTGAACAAGTACTTTCCAAAAGCGAAGCGAGCGGATGTCAGAAGGAGAATCACTACTTGTCAACAATTACCTGACGAGAAGTGGAACCGATACTGGGAGCGATACAACAAGATCTGCGCAAGCTGCCCATACCACAACATAAGTGAAGCACTGTTGATTCAGAACTTTTATGATGGACTTCTCTATAAGGATCGCACTTATGTCGATGCTGCTAGTGGAGGAAGCTTTATACTCAAAACACCGGAGGAAGCAAGGAAGCTGCTCAACACCATGGCAGAAAACATATTTCAATTCAGCACACCAGAAGTCGGCACAACAAGAGACTCAGATATATCAGAACTTCGCAAGGAGCTAAAGGAAGTGTCCAATCAATGTGCAATCATGACAAAGATGTTTATGCAACTTATGTCAAGGCACCTAGCAAGTCAAACAACCACGGGTGTAACTCGAGGAAGCTTGAATCATACTGATTATGCAAAAGGGATGGGATCACCAGGGGCGCAACCCTCTCTTGTGCATTCACCATCACAACCGACGCATCCATTCCCCATACTTCAAGTGACGACTCCACCATCAGTTGTTGTACCCAATGTGCAAGTGCCAAGCGACATGGAGATTCCGATCAAAAGCAAGGCGATTTCAACCAAGAGCAAGAAAGATCAACCTTCTTCTCCACCAAAAGTTGATCAACATCAATCAGAAGCTGACTGGATGGAAGAGATGCGGGCCAAATATGATCCACTACCGTTTCCTCAGAGGTTTGTGCCACATAGGAAGACATGCAGTGAAGAAAGCCAATCTGATTCACTTCAAAAGAGGGAGGTAAATATTCCTTTAATTGATGCAATTCAAGAAATTCCCAAGGAACAATGGAAGCCAGTTGATTTGGTAGAAACTACAAAAAGACATCAAGAGCCTATCGTAAAGGAAGTTGAAAGAGTGTCAAGCAAAACAATTAATGATTTGGAGCCATATGAACTAGATTTGCAAGACTCCTTTCAATGTTTCTTTACTGATGACGATGATGAGGCATGCAAAGTCCAAGTCCCTGCTCTACCAACGGAAGATTCCAAGATTGTGCAAGAAGAATCAGAAGTATCAAAAGAAGATATCAAGATGGACATCCCTCCACCTTCTCCTCCTATCCTTGCCAAGCCAGAAGAAGAGCCTCCAGACGATGAGCAACATGGACACCCTAACAAGTGCGCAAGATTTTGTTGATAACCAACTTTTGGAACATGAAGATCAAGATTTCTTGGGAATCGACAAGTTTCTTGAACAAGGAAGCTTTGAAGAAATCAAACATGAAGAATGGATACCCAAGGATCAATTCTTTTTGGAGGACAAGAAGATTTGCCAACATGAGGACACTTTCCAAAGGCGAGATGAGAACAATGCTAATGAAGAATGCAAAAAGCATCCATTGCATCAACCTCTTACGGCAACAAAGATGGCATTGTCATTCCTAGCCATCCATGGAGTCGCCCTCAACAAAATTGGAGTGATCTTTAAGCCCTAAGAAAGTAATCGATTGCTGAAGGAATAATAGGGATAACTGCAGCTTTAATCGGCCTCTTATCTAAAATACATGTTGGGAAACCTATATCAATTGTCAGTCAAGAATAAGATGCGAAATTCACCTTTTAAATCGAGGATCCATAGTTAATTTGATTGAAGGATACCACTGGAGAAGAAGTATGCTTTTTAATTATTGTTTGCTTTATAATTGCCATAGATTTAGATTTAGATTTAGATTTAGATTTAGATTTATTTTGTTTTGTCTTTAGTTTAATTGTTTTTAGGGGATTAGAATTATCACTGTTTACTTTACCCACATCTTTACCCTGTTTTCTGTTTTAGAACTAATTTTTGGAAAAGATTTGTTCTTGGGAATAAAAGTTCTTCACCCTCCTCTGTGGGATTAACCCCTGCTTGCCCTATCTACTTTAGTTAGGTTTTGTGGGGATTATCTTATGATTATTGACGACACGATCATAATTTTGGCGCCGTTGCCGGGGAAGGGAATTAAGAATAAATCCCAGAATAAATTGGCTCTAGAAAT